>JARQOD010009540.1:0-30933 GCA_033576555.1 Oophaga sylvatica
CCAAACCACAAACACGTGAACAAGTGCTTGTGGTCAGGGACAGTACATCTCACTGAGGGCACACTGGGTTAATATAATGGATGCCGGGACCAACTCCGATCTTGGTATGGTGCATGTCCTCCCAAAACCTGAGTATTGCCGACCCTACATTAATCTGGGTTGCCCCCACAGTCTATAGAGAAACAAAAGCAAACCAGCTCACCGGTATACCAAGGGTGCACGGAACTCCGCTTGATCAGACGTGGTTGACATAGAAAAAAAGGAATGACGTTCCAGCTCCCATATAGAGTTGAGCGATACTTTCCGATATCCTAAAGTATCGGAATCGGAATGGTATCGCCGATATCACTAAAATATCGGCGATACCCGATACCGATACCGGAAGTCCCATGTAAGTCTATGGGAACAAAATATCGCAACTAAAAAAACCCCATTCTTTCCTTTTAAACACTAAATATACACACATAGAATACATATATATATATATATACATGTCATTGTGACATATATATATACATATATGTATAGTTTATACACTTCTACATAGTAAAATATCCTTTGATTCAATTGCCGGGTAAAGCCGGCTTCAGTGAAAAGACAGAAGCACCCGACATGAAATGACACTTGGTGTACATAGGGTTAACCATGTCTTTTCATGTCGTTTGCTATCTGATTTGCACAAACAATTAAATCAGACTATGTGTGCAAAATTTCACACCTGTAGGGGTTAATTAAAGGTGTAAATTCGTTGTAAAAAAAACGGACTTTTTTGCTACGAATTTACACCTTTAATTAACCCCTACAGGTGTGAAATTTCGCACACATAGTCTGATTTAATTGTTTGTGCAAATTAGATAGCAAAGGACATGAAAAGACATGGTTAACCCTATGTACACCAAGTGTCATTTCATGTCGGGTTCTGCATTTTCACAAAAGCCGGCAATTGAATTAGCGGCTATTATACTATGTAGAAGTGTATGAACTACAAATATAAATATATATATATATATGTGTCACAAATTCAATGACATGTATATATATATATGAGGTGTAAAATTGCTGAAAAAAAATGCGTGGGCTCCCGCCCTATTTTCGCAACCAGACAGACAAAGCCAGTGAGTGGGGGCAGATAAAAATAGCCCAGAGAGGGACCATTATTTTTGCCCCCCCCCCGGCTACTAACATCTGCCCCCAGACACCCCAGGAAAGACAAATCTATAATTAGATTCGCCCTTTCTGGCACTTTGCCCGTCTATTCCCATTGCCCTGTAGCGGTGGCGAATGGGTTAATATGGGGTTAAAGCCACCTTGCTATTGAAAGGTGACCTTAAGCCAGGTTAATAATTGAGAGCTGTCAATTAGACAACTATCAATTATTAATCCTATTGCATGAAATAAAAATAAAACACACACACTTTAATTAAAAATCATTTTAATGAAATAAAGACACATGTTTTTGACCATCTTTTATTTTACTGCAAAAAACCATTTCCTGTAATAAAAATAAAATAAAAAAGCAAAATTATTCTTACCTATCCCATGCACAGTCAGGTCCCACGGTGTAATCCTTCAGAAAGGGTTAATGTTTACTGCAGGGACCGCAGCTAATGCTGCAGCCTCACAGTAAACCCCAAATGAATGAGTTCCTCTCCTGCCTGACAGGAGAGTAAAGGCTGGGTGTCACATAACGATACACCAGCGATCCCGACAACGATATGCACTTGTCAGGATCGCTGGTCTATCGCTACATGATCGCTGCTGAGCTGCCAAACAGGCAGCTCAGGCAGCGATCTGGGACAGCGACACTGCGGGTAACATCGCTTAAGGGCCCGTCTCACATAGCGATATCGCTACCGAGATCGCTGCTGAGTCACTAGTTTTGTGACGCAGCAGCGAGCTCACCAGCGATATCGCTGTGTGTGACATTCAGCGACGATCAGCCCCCTGCCGGGTATCGCTGATCGTCGCAGAAATGTCAGGACCTTTTTTTGATCGCTGGTTTCCCTCTGACAGGCACGCATCGCTGCGTGTGACAGGCGGGAGACCAGCGATCCGCTGGTAACCAAGGTACACAGCGGGTTTCCAGGCACCGCGCAGCGCTTGGAAACCCGCTGTGTACCTTGGATACCAGCTCCCTGCATCAGGGCGCTGGTATCCAAGGTACACAGCGGGTTTCTAGGCACAGCCCCGCGCCTGGAAACCCGCTGTGTACCTTGGTTACCAGCGGATCGCTGGTCTCCCGCCTGTCACACGCAGCGATGTGTGCCTGTCAGCGGGAAACCAGCGATCAAAAAAAGGTCCTGACATTTCAGCGACGATCAGCGATACCCGGCAGGGGGGCTGATCGTCGCTGAATGTCACACACAGCGATATCGCTGGTGAGCTCGCTGCTGCGTCACAAAACTAGTGACTCAGCAGCGATCTCGGTAGCGATATCGCTATGTGAGACGGGCCCTTAAGTGGAAAGCTTAATTGATTGCTTTCCACTTTCACTTCAGGTCAGCCAGGGACACAATCAGTGACGTCAGAGGGAACTGATTAACAAAAATAGGGGTTCCTTCGAAAAAAAAATGGCGTGGGGTCCCCCCTATTTTTGTTAACCAGCCAGATGAAGCAGACCGCTGAGGCCTGGATTTTCAGGCTGTTAAGGAGCCAAGATCCATGGACCTTGCCAGCCTGATAATACCAGGCCACAGCAGTCTGCATATCTTGGCTGATTAACAAAAATAGGGGATCCCCTCGAAAAAAATTGGCGTGGGGTCCCCCCTATTTTTGTTAACCAGCCAGATGAAGCAGACCGCTGAGGCCTGGATTTTCAGGCTGTTAAGGAGCCAAGATCCATGGACCTTGCCAGCCTGATAATACCAGGCCACAGCAGTCTGCATATCTTGGCTGATTAACAAAAATAGGGGATCCCCTCGAAAAAAATTGGCGTGGGGTCCCCCCTATTTTTGTTAACCAGCCAGATGAAGCAGACCGCTGAGGCCTGGTTTTTCAGGCTGGTAAGGATCCAATATCCATGGACCTTGCAAGCCTGATAATACCAGGCCACAGCAGTCTGCTTAGCTTGGCTGGTTAACAAAAATAGGGATCCCCTCGAAAAAAAAACGGCGTGGGGATCCCCCCTATTTTTGTTAACCAGCCAAGTAAAATGCAGACTGCTGCGGCCTGGTATTAAAAGACTGTCAAGGCCCATGGATTTTGGCCCTCAACAGCCTGATAATACCAGGCTACAGCAGCCCCACATTTGGCGCATCAAAAGATGTGCCAATTGTGGCACTTTACCCGGCTCTTCCCACTTGCCCTGTAGCGGTGGCAAGCGGGGTAATAAGGGGTTATTGTCACCGTTGATTGCACGGTGACAATAAGCCCGGTTAATAATGGAGAGGCGTCAATAAGACACCGATCCATTATTAATCCCAAAGTTATTAAATGTATAAAAAAAAGACAAAGCAAGAAAAAAGTATTTTAATGAAATAAAAGAGACAACACAGTTTTCATTAATTTTATTACTCTCTCATTCCTGCGACGCCATCGATCTCCTGTAAAAAAAGAAAAAAAACAAACCAACAGTATACCACCTGTCCGACGCAGTCCATAGTAACGACAGTCCCACGACGATCCAACTCTGCTACATCGCAATGACAGGCAGAGCCTGTCATTGCAACGCAGCACAGCTGATTACCTGCTTCCCCGGCGGTGACGTCATCGGACTGACTGCTTTACGGCCGCGATTACCCAGCAGTCACTGCAGTTATCGCGAGAAACTGCATGTGACCGCCGGGGAAAGAAGATTGCGGCCATGAAGCAGTGCAGGACGTGACCGCCGGAGATCTTCTGCCGGGTAAGTGCCGCTGACTCCTGACAGACCCGACCGACGGACACTGACAGTGACAGTGACATCCCGATTCCGGTATCCGATAAGACGAAAATATCGGAACTCGGAATCGGAATTCCGATACAGCCAATATCGGCCGATACCCGATATTTGCAGTATCGGAATGCTCAACACTACTCCCATAAAATCTTGAGCTTTATTAATCCATGTAAAATATCAATGGTAACATGCTCCTGGACCAGCTCAGGGCAGAGCAGTCTACAGCCCCCACAGTCTACAGCTCCTGCACCTCCTCCTTCTCCTTCACCTCCTCTTCAGCCTTCAGCTACAAAAGGTAGCACATCAGTCACAAGCGTGGAAGCACTTCAGCACTGCTAAATGAAAGCAGGAAAATGCTGTACTGAAGCTAATATGCTTCAGTGACAAACCTCAAAATGCTGAAGAGTTGTGGACAGCTCTGAAACAGCACGCAGATCGTTGACTGAGACGGCTGAACACACAGCCAGGCATGGTTGTGTGTTACAATGGCTGGAAACTGGTGGCTGCTCTGTGGCAAGGCTAGCTCACACATGTGCCATGCCTGACTCATGCGCTTAACCAAATTGGTCATATCTGCTCGGAAAAGTGCAACACTCTAAATACCCATTTTAGAAAGTCAGCTACAGCTTCATACGCCCTTACTGTGATTCAGCAGTGCTTGCAGCTTCTGGCTCATCGACTGGAGTGTGATGCCCCAGGCCTTGGATCTTTACACTGCAGATGTTGGAAAGGATTTGTGATCAGAAGAGGGCAGTTGGTGAGTAGTCTACCAGCATCAACAAAGTTGTCGGTATTCAGTACTGTCTTCACACATAATATCTGAGGAGTGGACATGGATGTCTGACATATGTAACATCCTCCAAAACTTTGACGAATCCACAAAGAGGGTGAGCATTAATGACACCATAATTAACGTCTCCATCCTGCTTATCTGTGTTCTAATTTGAAGATTGAGAGTTATTATAAAGGGATAACATATTAACAGTTTAATAGTTTCAAACACAACAGTCCTACGTAACAACAATAATCCAATAATTAAACCAAAACAAAACTACCCTGCTGATGACAGTTTACAATCTACACTAAGTAACAACGATAACAATTAGAGTTGAGTGAAACAGGTTGGTGAGATTCAAAAATCGCTGACTTTCGAAACCAGACGAGCGAAACCAGATCATATCGTGAGGTCGGCCATGCGGTCGTCGACCCGAGCGCCAAAGTCAGTTTTCCCATAATGCTTGCAGGTGCCTTTTCTCAGCCAATGAGCAAGGACGTACACTGTGGGCAACGAGATGACATGGGCAGCGGCCACGACCATCTTAGAGAAGGGCATTGTAGTGATTGGCTTGCTTTGTGTGGCGTCACAGTGGCTATAAAAGCCCTGACCGCTGACCGCCATTATTCTTCTGCCAATCTTAGCATATGGAGAGGTTTCTGACGCTGTTGATCAGTAGGGAGAGAGTTATGCAAGAAAAAACAGTTATTCTGTGCTTGTGCTGATAGCAATTGTGCTGTACAGTTAGTGTGCAATGACAGGTGAGGATTTTCTTGTGTGCAGCAGCACTGGTTATTAGGCTGCCTGCCAGTGACAGGGGAGGATTTTCTTGTGTGCAGCAGCGGTGGTTAATAAGCTGCCTGCTAGCTGTATTGCTGTGTGTACACTGCTGTGCAGACTGCTTTTTACACAGCACTAATACTTTTATTCTTTTTTTCTGCACAGTAACCGAGCGTTCATTTATTCCCACAACGTATAGAGCTGTACGCTTCTCACACACTACCGTATACCGGCTGGTATCACGGACAAATACATGCTGAATATCTGTGTGTGACTCTTGAAATATATACGGAGATTTACAATTACCCCTAGACTGTAAATAGCTGTACACTTCTGATGCAGTACCCTTTTTCTGCTTTTTATATTCTGATCTAATCAATACTGAGCCTGTGAGCGTCTGTGTGTTACTCCGGAAATATATACGGAGATTTAAAACCACCCCAACACTATATACACCTGGTATCTTCTGATACAGTACCCTTTTTATATTCTGGTCTAATCAACACTGAGCCTGTGAGCGTCTGTGTGCTACTCCGGAAATATATACGGAGATTTAAAAATTACCACAACACTGTATACAGCTGTACGCTTCTGATACAGTACCCTTTTTATGCTTTTTCTATTCTGGTCTAATCTATACTGAGCCTGTGAGCATCTGTGTGTTACTCCGGAAACATATACGGAGATTTCAAATTACCCCAACAATGTATACAGCTGTATGATTTTATACAGTACCCTTTTTCTGCTTTTTATATTCTGGTCTAATCTACACTGAGCTTGTGAGCGTCAGTGTGTTACTCCGGAAATATATACTGAGATTTAAAATTACCCCAACACTGTATACAGCTGTACGCTTCTGATACAGTACCCTTTTTCTGCTTTTTATATTCTGGTATAATCCATACTGAGCCTGTGAGCATCTGTGTGTTACTCCAGAAATATAAAAGGAGATTAAAAATTACCCCAACACTGTATACAGCTGTACGCTTCTGATACAGTGCCTTTTTTCTGCTTTATACATTCTGGTCTAATCTATACTGAGCCTGTGAGCTTCTGTGCGTTACTCTGGAAATATATACGGAGATTTAAAATTACTCCAACACTGTATACAGCTGTACGCTTCTGATATAGTACCCTTTTTCTGCTTTTTATATTCTGGTGTAATCCATACTGAGCCTGAGAGTCTGTGTCTGACTCTGGAAATATATACGGAGATTTACCATTATCCCTAGACTGTATACAGCTGTACGCTTCTGATACATTACCCTTTTTCTGCTTTTTATATTTTGGTGTAATCCATACTGAGCCTGTGAGAGTCTGTGTCTGACTCTGGAAATATATACGGAGATTTACCATTATCCCTAGACTGTATACAGCTGTACGCTTCTGATACATTATCCTTTTCTGCTTTTTATATTCTGGTGTAATCCATACTGAGCCTGTGAGAGTCTGTGTCTGACTCTGTAAATATATACGGAGATTTACAATTATCACTAGACTGTATACAGCTGTACGCTTCTGATACAGTACCCTTTTTCTGCTTTTATATTCTAGTGTAATCAATACTGAGGCTGTGAGCGTCTGTGTGTTACTCTCGAATTATAGGCGGAAATTTAGAATTTTCCCCTTCACTGTATACAGCTGTACGCTACTGATACAGTACCATATATCTGCTGGTATTTTGGGTACATTTTCCCAAACATGAGGAAGTATGGTGGAATAGGCCGCGGACGTGGGCGTGAGGGGCCAGCTGGTACTGATGGTGGTGCATCTGCTGTTAGTGTCAAAAGCACATTAGCACCTAAGGCAGGAGGTGTTGAGGCTGCGTCATCATCTGGCTCCAGAAGGCCTGAAAGGCTCCCTTTTCTGGGAGTAGTTAAACCGCTTTTAAAGCCGGAGCATCAGGAACAGGTTTTGGCTTACATTGCCGATACAGCCTCCAGCTCTATCGCCTGCTCTTCAGAAAATTCAAAAAATGCAAGCACTGAGTCGTCATTGCAGGCTACTGGTCAGAAACAACACCTGTCCTAGTTTCCTTCACTCCTACCAAAAGTGAAGGATGCGGCAGGCCACACTTCAGATTACTCCATGGAGGTCTTTTCACATACCATGCCTGGGTTATCAAGTCAAATCCTGAATTCCCCAGTCCAACATGAATCTGACATGGAGTGCACTGATGCACAGTCACTGCTAGATGATTATGCTGGTACATTCACCCAGAGCACTACATTGCCCTCGCAGTCTATTGAGCCAGAATCTGACCCTGATGAAACTCAGGTGCCCCTTCCCGCATACTTTACCACCTTACACTGTGACATAGAGGAAGGTGCAGATGATATTGAAAAAGAGTGTTATGTTTCGGTAGCTGAGGAGAAATAGCAAAAAATAGCAAAAGAGGTAATACACCAGAGAGGCTGGAACCTATTGGATTGCAGTAACCTGAACTAACCACACAACTAGAGGTAGCCGTGCAGCATTCCTACGGTGATCCTAGACGCCTCGTCACAGCCTGAGAGATAACTACACCTAAAGGCAGAAACATGAAAGCTATCTGCCACAAAGCAGATCCCCAAAGAAAATAGGAAGCCCCCAAACATCTAATGGTGGTTAGACAAGAAGAAAGCACGGACACAGACAGAAAATAGAATGAGCAAACGCTGGGGCCCAATCTGTCTAGACAGAAAAGTACAGGAAAGAATTCTGACTGCAATCCAACAAAACCCTAACAAAAATACCAACACTTCTGATTGCAAAAAAAGCCTGAGAGCACACGATCTCATCCACCTAAATCAGATCTCTGGTGTAACAAAACGCTATTCAGCAAATAAAAAGTAACAAAAAAGCAAAGCAAAAGTTCAGACACAAACGGAGCACAATTGCAGCGCCAAACCCCCAAGAGGGGACAGGCTGCAGTCTACTGCAAGCAGCAAACCAGCAGAGAAAATCAAACAGAGGAAAAAAAAAAGAGCAAACAATTATCTGAAGGAGAGCAGGAAACTAGCAGTGCTTCAAGCAAGACCAGAAGGAACAATTGATAACCGGCAAGTCTGATGGGAACTCAGGCCACTTACATTCTACCATTCAGCGCCAGCCTCAGCAATCACCGGAGGGAGCCACAGCTCAGAAGCCGCCTCCAGCATATTCACAACAGTACCCCCCCCTTGAGGAGGGGTCACCGAACTCTCACCTGCGCAACCAGGCTGATCAGGATGGGCTCGATGATAGGCATGGATAAGTCTCCCAGCATGAATGTCCGAAGCAAACACCCAAGAATTGTCCTCCTGACCATAAACTCTCCACTTAACCAAATACTGGAGTTACCGTCTTGCAAAACGAGAATCCAATATCTTCTCAACCACATACTCCAAATTGCCCTCAACCAAAACAGGGTCAGGAGGTGCAGCCATAGGAACCACTGGTTCGACAAACCTCTTCAATAAGGACTTGTGGAACACGTTATGGATCTTAAATGTCCCTAAAAGAAGAAAACCGGATTAATAATTTCCATGATCTTCTAAGGTCCAATGAACCTTGGCTTAAATTTTGGAGATGCAACCTTCATAGGAATATTCCTTGAGGACAACCAAACCAAGTCCCCCACTTTAAAACGAGGACCATCAGTCCAATGCCGGTTGGCAAACCGCTGGGCCTTCTCCTGAGAGAGAAACTTCTCCACCATCTGGTCCCAAATCTGCTGCATACGCTGCACAATAGAGTCAACACCCGGACAGACAGAAGCCTCCGCCTGTTCTGAAGAAAATCGAGGGTGAAACCCAGAATTACAGAAAAATGGAGACATCAAGGTGGCAGAGCTAGCCCTATTATTAAGAGCAAACTCCGCCAAAGGCAAAAAAGAGACCCAGTCATCTTGATCAGCAGACACAAAACATCTCAAATAAGTCTCCAAGGTCTGGTTTGTTCTCTCAGTTTGTCCATTGGTTTGAGGATGAAATGCAGAGGAGAAAGACACCTGAACACCAAGTTTAGAACAAAATGTCCTCCAAAATCTGGAAACAAACTGGACTCCTCTGTCAGACACAATGTTCTCCGGAATGCCATGTAACCGAACCACATGCTGAAAGAGCAAAGGCACCAACTCGGAGGAGGAAGGCAACTTAGGTAATGGCACAAAATGTATCATCTTGGAAAACCTATCACAGATTACCCAGATAACGGTTATTCTCTGAGAGACAGGAAGGTCAGAAATAAAATCCATAAAAATATGGGTCCATGGCCTCTTGGGTACAGGTAATGGCATTAACAAACCACTAGAATGAGAGCAAGGCTTGGAACGAGAGCAAGTCCCACAGGACTGCACAAAGTCCCTGACATCACGAGACAAAGTAGGCCACCAAAAGGAGCGGCTCACCAAGTCTCTGGTATCAAAAATCTCGGGATGACCAGCCAACGCGGAACAATGAATCTCAGACATCACACTCTTTTTCCACTGGTCTGGAACAAACAACTTCCCAACAGGGCAGCGCTCAGGTTTATCCTCCTGACACCCTTCCAGAGCCAGTCTCAAATTGGGCGAAATGGCGGAAAGAACCACACCCTCTTTCAAAATAACAGCAGGATCAGATAACTCAGGAGAATCTGCAAAGAAACTCCTCTAGAGGGCATCCGCCTTGACATTCTTAGTGCCAGGAAGAAAAGAAACCAAAAAATTAACATGTGTGAAAAACAAGGCCCACCTGGCCTGTCTAGGATTAAGTCGCTTGGCTGATTCGAGATAAACCAGGTTCTTATGGTCCGTGAGGACCACCACCTGATGTTTGGCTCCTTCCAGCCAATGTCTCCACTCTTCAAAGGCCACTTCATGGCCAATAACTCCCGATTACCCACGTCATAATTACGTTCAGTTGGAGAAAATTTTCGAGAGAAAAAGGCACAAGGGTTACTCTTAGAGGTCTCTGGATCCCTTTGGGACAAAACGGCACCTGCTCCAATCTCAGAGGCATCAACCTCCACCTGAAATGGCAGAGAAACATCAGGCTGCCATAGAACAGGAGCAGAAATGAATCTCTGCTGAAGTTCCTGAAATGCAGAAACTGCCTCAGGAGGCCAATTCACCACATCGGAACCCTTTTTGGTCAAATCAGTCAATGGTTTAACAATATCAGAGAAATTACCAATAAATTTACGATAAAAATTGGCAAAACCCAAAAATCTCTGAAGAGACTTCAATGAAGTAGGTTGAACCCAATCACAGATGGTCTGAACCTTGACCGGGTCCATTTCAATAACAGACAGAGACAAAATGAATCCCAGAAATGAGATCTTCTATACGCCAAAAAGACACTTTGATCCCTTCACATACAGTGCATTCTCTCTCAAAATCTGGAACACAGTCCGAACATGTTTCACATGAGAGTCCCAGTCATTGGAAAAAATCAAGATATCATCCAAATAAACAATTTGAAATTTATCAACAAAATCCCTGAAAATATCATTCATGAAGGATTGGAAGATGGAAGGGGCATTAGTAAGCCCAAAAGGCATCACTAGGTACTCAAAATGCCCCTCTGGGGTATTAAACGCCGTCTTCCATTCATCCCCGTGCTTAATGCGAATAAGGTTATACGCCCCCCTGAGGTCAAGCTTGGTAAACCAACTAGCACTTTTCACTCTGGAAAATAGGTCAGAAATCAAAGGTAACGGATATTGATATTTAACAGTGATCTTATTCGGGAGGCGATAATCAATACACGGCCTCAATGAACCATCCTTTTTGGCCACAAAGAAAAAAACGGCGCCCAAGGGTGAAGAGGATGGTCTGATATGACCCTTCTCCAATGACTCCTTGATATAAGATCGCATAGCATCGCGTTCAGGTACAGATAAATTAAAAAGGCGACCTTTAGGAAATTTACCACCAAGCACTAATTCAATAGCGCAATCATAGCTCCTGTGAGGGGGCAAGGATGCAGATTTACTTTCACTAAACACTTCAGAAAAATCAGTCAAAAAGTCAGGGACATCCTGAGACTGGGGAGAGGCAGAAAAAACAGGAGTGTCAGTATTAACACATTGGCAGCCCCAACTGGTCGCAGACACAGATTTCCAATCCAAAACAGGATTATGAGACTGTAACTGTTATGTTCTGCTACAAGCACTAAGGAAAGAAAGGGATATCTGTCCCTACAATAGAACTAAGCTCAATCCCTACGATGTAACGGGGAACCTGATCCTGCGATCAGACCCGCTAAAGTCCTCAGCTAGTCTGAACAAACACCTATAGATGCGAGGAAGGGATCCCTACAAGCACTAGGGACTGGGAGAAAAGATGGACACCTCCTAACAGAAGTTGTAGCAGTAAAAAGAAAAACAAAACAACATAGAACATAGAGGTCTGAAGACCAAGCAAAACTATTTGAGTAAGGTAACAAAGCAACCAGCTAGCTTAAAAGTAGAAATTACAATGAAGTCCAGCAAAGCCAGAAAGGCGGAGCAGGATTAAGTAGGCAAAAAAAAGTCATGTGACCAGCAAGATAGAAAAAACCTAACAGGAGAGTTCTAACAGTAACCCCCCTTCTAAGAGGATCCTCCGGATCCCCTAGGCCCAGGCTTACCCGGAAACCTCTTGTGAAATGCTATGACCAGTCTGGATGCAGAAACATCATCCGACCTCACCCATGAGTTATCCTCGGGTCCGAAACCCTTCCAAGCAACGAGATACTGCAAACTCCCTCTATAACGTCTAGAATTTAGAATGAAGGAAATTTCATATTCCCCGTCCTCCACCACCGGGGGAACAGAGGCAGAGGCGTCTCCATCCGACACATCAGCTCTTTTCAACAGAGAAACATGAAACACCGGATTAATCTTCCATGAGGTAGGAACCTCCAACCTACCAGCAGATTGGTTAACAACCTGAAGCACCTTAAAGGGCCCTACAAACTTGGGACCCAATTTTTTAGAAGGAATCCTCAACCGCAGATTCTTAGAGGACAACCAAACACCGGAAAAATTCTCCTCTTCAGGCACGGCCAATACCAATTTGGAGAATGACCCAAACGACAGATGTCTCCCAGTACAACAAAAAAAAGGCGAACAACCAGCAGAAGAGGATGTATGGTTGTTAAGAGCAAATTCAGCAAGTGGCAGAAACTCAGACCACCCCTCTTGATTGTCTGCCACAAAACAATGCAAGAACTGCTCAACATCCTGGTTTTTCCTTTCTGTCTGGCCATTAGACTCAGGATGATATCCAGATGAAAACGACAAATGAACTCCCAACCTGTCACAAAAGGCGCGCCAAAAACGAGCCACGAACTGAGGTCCCCTATCAGAAACAATGTCAGTAGGAACGCCATGTAGTCTGACAATTTCCTTGACAAAGGCCTTAGCGAGAGTCTTAGCGCAGGGCAGTTTGATGAAAGGAACCAAGTGACACATCTTGCTAAAACGGTCCACGACCACCCAGATGATAGTGAAACCCTCAGAGGGGGTAAGGTCAGTAATAAAGTCCATAGCCAAATGTGTCCAAGGTGCACT
Organism: Oophaga sylvatica; assembly: GCA_033576555.1. Lineage (NCBI taxonomy): Eukaryota > Metazoa > Chordata > Amphibia > Anura > Dendrobatidae > Oophaga > Oophaga sylvatica. The sequence continues at coordinate 12,930 of JARQOD010009540.1, forward strand.
AGGGATCTCCAGAGGGCAAAGCAACCCCGCAGCAGGAGTAGGTGAAGACTTAGATCTAGCACACACAGTGCACTGACGCACCCACTTAATGACTTCCTTCTGCCACCCAGGCCACCAAAAGCTGCGACCCACAAGAATCTTGGTCTCAGAGATTCCAGGATGACCTGCCAACTGAGACTCATGACACTCAACAAACAAATCTCTGCTACAGGTCCCAGGCACAAACAACCTCTCATGGGGAGTGTTAGATGGGGCATTCTCCTGTGCTTTAAGAATCTCATCTTCCAACACAGAGTCCAAAGCAGCAATCACAACCCCTTCTTGTAAAATGTTCTCCTCCTCCTCAGCACCAACCATGGGAGAAAACTGCGAGACAAATCATTGGCTTTAACATTCTTAGTACCTGGGATGTACGTAACGGAAAAATTAAACCGAAAGAAAAACAGTGCCCACCTAACCAGACAGGCATTCAAGCGTTTGGCAGCATCAAGATAGATCAAATTTTTATGATCAGTGAAAACCTGAACGGGAAATTCAGCACCTTCCAAGAGATGCCGCCAGTGTTCAAATGCGAGTTTAATGGCCAACAATTCCCGATTACCAATATCATAAAATATATATATATATATCAGAAAATTTTTTTGAAAAAAAGGCACAGGGATGTATTCCATCCGTGTTTTCCTGAGAAAACACCGTGCCGACCCCCACAGAAGAAGCATCAACCTCAACCAAAAACGGTTTAGTCACATCAGGCTGCATAAGGATGGGAGCAGAGCTGAACCTCTCCTTTAAAAACACAAAGCTTCAATGGCCTCAGTAGTCCACTGAACCGCATTAGCACCTTTCCTGTTGAGATCGGTCAGTGGTTTGACAATAATAGAAAAATTTTTAATGAATTTTCTATAATAATTGGCGAAACCCAAAAACCTCTGTAACGATTTCAAACCAATAGGCCTAGGCCATTCCTGCACAGCGTGAACTTTCACCGGATCCATCTCAAAATCTTCGCTGGAGATAATGTAGCCCAAAAAGCTAATTCTCTGTACAGCGAACTCACATTTCTCCAGCCTAGCAAAAAGCAAATTGTCACTCAATAACTGTAATACCTCACGAACGCTCCACCAATGAGACTCCAAATCCGGCGAATAAATCAAAATGTCATCCAAATACACAACCACATTTTTGCCGATCAAAGGTCTAAGGATGTCATTAATAAGATTCTGAAAAAATGCAGGAGCATTGGTAAGGCCAAAAGGCATAACCAGATTCTCAAAATGACCCACAGGAGTGTTAAAAGCAGACTTCCATTCGTCACCCTCCTTTATGCGCAACAAATTGTATGCCCCCGAAGATCAATTTTAGAGAACCACTTGGCCCCCGCTAACTGGTTAAACAAATCAGGAATCAATGGCAGTGGGTAAGGATTGCGTACAGTAATTTTATTAATCTCACGAAAGTCCAGACAAGGACGTAAACTGACGTCTTTTTTTTTAACAAAAAAAAATCCAACAGCCACAGGAGACTTGGAAGGCCTAATGTGACCGGCGGCCAAGCTTGTCTGTATGTATTCCTCCAAAACCTTTCTCTCAGGAATAGTAAGATTAAATAAACTACTTTTAGGAAGAGTCGCTCCAGGGACAAATTCAATAGTACAATCATAGTCTCTATGGGGAGGTAACATCTGAGATTCCTTCTCAGAAAAGACTTTCCAAAAATTCTGAATAGGTACAGGTAGTTCCCCTTTATCCACAGCAGCAATACGTCCCGCCCGTTACAACACTTGTCATAACACTGAGGGCACCAGGACTTAATTTCATTGGTAGACCAATCCAGAACAGGATTGTGCAATTTTAACCAGGGTAACCCCAAAATCACCGGAGAAGGCAAATTATTCAATACTACCAAATCCAAATTTTCTTGGTGAACACCAATAATAGTGAGGGGAAATTCACAGACCTTGTGAGTAACATTCTTCAAGGGAGAGCCATCAACAGAAACCACGGCAATAGGGGATGACAAAGGTTTGGGTTTTAATTTAAGTTTTTCCAAGAATCCCCCATCAATCACATTCAGAGTATAACCACAATCGACAATTACCCGAAATTCCATTAATTCTTCCTGAGCAGCAGTAGTGGCAGAAAGAAATACACCCTTAGTGTTTAAACAGGCTATACGGGCGACACTGACCTCCTTTTTTTTTCTCTTTATTCTTACGCAGCACACAGTTCTTAATGAAATGGTCAGATTTGCCGCAATAAAAGCACAAACCTTCCGAAAACCTGCGGTCTTTTTCCTGAGAGCGGGGTGCCATCGCTCCAATCTCCATTGGCTCTCCAATGTCAGTACAGACCCTCTCAAGACTAGGAGCTGACATGGCAGATTTACTCTCATTAATAGTGTTGAGCATTCCGATACTGCAAATATCGGGTATCGGCCGATATTTGCTGTGTCGGAATTCCGATTCTAAGTTCCGATATTTTTGTCTTCCGGATACCGGAATCAGAGATTTCCGAGAAAGTTTATGGGGAGTTCCTGTGTCACAGAACAAAGTACGTGACACAGGAACTTCCCGAAACTGTCACTGTCAGTGTCGGTCGTGTCTGTCAGGTGTCAGGACTCAGCAGAGTCCGCACTTACCTGGCAAAAGATCCCATTCCCCGGTGGTCACGTCCTCCGTGATGGCCGCCATTACCCTGTCCCTGGCGGTCACGTGCAGAATCTCGCGATAACTGCAGTGACTGCTGGGTACTGGGTAATCTCGGCCAGCTGTACTCTCGCGACAGCTGGCCGTAAACCAGTCCAGATTACGTTACCGCCAGGGACGCAGCTCAGGTAAGCAGCTCTGCTGTATGTGGATGTCAGGCTCAGCCTGTCATCCAGATGTAGCAGAGCTGGACTCGTCGTGGGACACTCGTGACTTTGGACTGCGTCGGACAGGGAGTATTTGTGTTGGTTTGTTATTTTTGTTTTTTTACAGGAGAACGATGGCGTCGCAGGAATGGGAGTGAAATAAAATTAATGAAAACTGTGTGGTGTTTTATTTCATTAAAAGTCTTTTTTCTTGCTGTGTTTTTTTTTTTTAAATTTACAAACTATGATTAATAATGGATCGGTGTCTTATTGACGCCTCTCCATTATTAACCGGGCTTAATGTCACCGATCAATCAAAGGTGACATTAACCCCTTATTACCCAGCTTGCCACCGCTACAGGGCAAGTGGGAAGAACTGGGTAAAGTGCCACAATTGGCACATCTTTGGATGCGCCATTTGTGGGGCTGCTGCAGCTTAGTATTTTTAGGCTGCTGAGGGCAAAATCCATGGGCCTTGACAGTCTTTTAATACCAGGCCGCAGCAGTCTGCATTTTACTTGGCTGGTGTTAGGGTTCGAGTTCCCGCTGCTGCACAAGGGGAGTCTCGAACCAGTCCCGCTGCGGTCTCCCATTCATCTCTGGCCGCAGTGGAGCCTGCTCAGCAGAGACGTCGGTCCAAGCGTCTTGCCCACTCCACTACTGTGCAGTGACTTGCTGCTGCCTTTCCTGGATCTGCTATTATAGCCAGTGTTGGAGCAGACGTCTTTGGGACAAAGTCCTGCATTTTCCCTTCTGAGCATGCCCAGAGTGAGATCTCTCATTGGAGATCAGGGGTCACATGCTCAGGTACTGCAGCGGCTCCTATTGGTCCGCCAGGAAGGCCCTGCGATTACTGATGTTCTGGAACAAGTTTCATTGGTCCTGGTTTCTGGCAGGTCCTGTAGCTGTTGCTATAAAAGGGTAGCATGGCTGGGCCGCCATGCGCTAATATCAACAATTGTATGCTATGCGCCAGTGTGATCTCGGCCTTTTGGCTGCGATCGTGTGTCGCGGTCAGAGGGTGCGAGTTTTCCTGGAGTGATCCAGGGGCTTTGCTGGCAGCGTGCTGCTGATTTTCTACTGCGGTATCCGTACCGGCAGTCTGGACTGAGGATGTTCATTAAGAATACGATCCGTGTGGTGGTGGAAGGTGGTGAGAAAAACAACCTGGTGTACGTCGTTCGTGACCTGTTGGAGGAAAAGGCTGGAGCCCATCGTCAGGATATCTACAGCGTCAATGAATTCCGGAGTCAAGGTACATATGATGTAACCTTTGTGAATGAGGGATGCTGTTTGACCGTCTTTGAATGGCTCAGAAGTAATGAAGGTGATCCATGCCTGGAGGGAGTGCGGGTGGAGCCCCTGTTTGGGCTCATGGAAAAAGTGGTGACTGTGACTGTGTACAACCCCTATACAGAAGTAGCACTACTGGAGCAGTTCCTGGAGCGGTACTGTGAATACGTGAAGGGAGGGGAGAAGCAGAAAAATGTCTTGGGCATTTTCAACTGCAAGTATGTGTTTCGGGTGAAATTGAAGAAGGACCCAGGTTGTTTGGGAGGTTTCACCCACCCACCAGCGAGCTTTTCAGTGGCGGGTCATAGGGGCTTCCTGTCATACCCAGGGCAGCCACTTACTGCAGGAGGTGCTTTCAGTTCGGGCACCTGCTAAACATGTGTAGCAAGGAGTTGGTTTGCCGTAATTGCAAGCAAGAGGGTCATGTGGCGGCTAGGTGTCCGATGCCTCGTGAATGTGACAGGTGTGGCAGTTCAGAGCACCTGTATAGAGACTGCCCGTTTGGTGTGCCGAGGAGGTCAACTAGAGAGGAGGAGGAAAGAAAGAGACGTGAGGAGGAGCGGAGGCGGGAGGAAGAAAGGAAGAGAGAGGAGGAGGTTAAGAGGCGGGAGGAGGAGAAGAAGCGGAGGGAAGGCGAAGTCGCCGCGCTGCAAAGCGTTGTGAGGAAGCCACCCACTCCTGCCGAGAGACGGAGGGAGAAGCGGCAGGAGGACAAGGAGGCTGAGAGAAGGAAGGAGAAGCAACAGGAGGAAAAGGAGGACAAGGAATTTTGGAAGGCCATAAGGCGAGAGGAGCGTTCATGGCCTAAAAAAGAAGTAAAAAAAAGTCCCAGTTGCTGAATCATGGTCAGAATGCCTGATGGATTTCGATATATTTGTGGCAGAGGAGGAGGCTGAGGTTTTAGTTCATGAGTCTGATCCGAGAAATATTGGTGCCTTCTCCTCGGAAGAGGACTCAGGAGGGTTAAAGTGTCACAGGGAGGGTGGTGGGGAAAACAGAGACATTGAGGAGGTGGAGGAAGGAATGGCCCAGAGGAGACTGGGCAGAAAAAGGCACGGGTGGAGGAGTATATGGAGGCCAGCGGCTCGGAAGGCTGCTCGGCACAAATGGTGGAGGAGGACACTGGCGGTACTGGTTAAGTACGTTTTACTTTTCCAGTAGCCAGGTAGGGTTTTTTTGTGTACATAGCTTTGCTCTTTAAACTACTGATGGAGTCATTTTGACTCCTTTCGTTTTTTATTTCTCTTCTGTGACTACATTTTTCAGAATTCCGGCTTGAAACCGTGACTTTTCCTCAAATATGATGTGAAAAAAGATTTTGTGAGAATAAATAATTTTGTTGAAAAATTTGCGTGTTTTTTTCAAAATTTACCAAGAACTACTGAAGGGAGTCATTTTGACTCCCTACTATATTTTGAGGTCCTTTTGTCACTAAATGTTGCTATAAAGTTTTGTGTATAATTTTTTCACTCTGTCTTATTTACCCTGATGTTCATATAGATGTAGTTCAATTTACATGTCAACTTTTCACATTTTCCTTGTGTTTTACCTGCTTGTATTACTGTGTAATGCTGAACAAAATAGCTTGTTTACTCTAGGCTTTATCTTATGCTAATGAAGGGTGGTGTTTTTCTAAGGTCCTAGCAGGAGACAGTATTCTGGATAGTAACTTTACTTTCAGTTCAGCTGAAGAGACAAAGAGAACAGACGCAGACATACGAGCTCTGAAGACTCATACAGGTATGAATTGTTATGAAATAGTTTAGCTGTCTGTCAACTGATTCAGCCCACTACTTTTGAAGGTGGCAGAACAGTTATTATTTCTTTTAGTTTTCATTTCATTTCTATTTTTCAGCAGGGAACTATATAGAATTATGGAATTTGTGAGGAATATGGAGAGAAGACGTTTGATAAAGCCTCAGGATATTCTGGCTACTTTGCAATCCATACCGGAGGATGAATCGGAATCCGAATTGCAGGAACATGTATTTGATTCTGACAGTGATGAAGATTTCATTCCTCAGAACATATCAAGTGAATCTGAAGACTCAGAAGGAACAAATCCAGAAGGTAAGTAGTTATGTGTATTTATTTGTTCTTCCACACACTGAGTTAGGGCCTGTGCACACTAGCAGAATTCTGGCTGAATAGCCATCTGGATATTCTTGCCGCAATACAGGCCGTACCTGCCCGCTCATGTCTGAAGCTCCGCTCCGAACCCCGGGCTGGAGCCGCTGTCAGGGACAGAGCAGCGCTTGCTTACGCGCGAGCACGGCTCCGTCCCAGACAGCGGCTCCAGCCTGGGGTTCGGAGCGGAGGTTCAGATATGAAACTCCGCTCTGTACCTGAGCGGGCAGGTACGGGCCGGATTGTGGTGAGAATATCCGGTCGGATATTCCGCCGCTAATCCAGCCAGTGTGCACGGACCCTTACAAAACAAAAATTCTAAATATTCATCAACTTTTTTCCAGATATTCCAAGCACATCAACTGGGGATCGGGCTCATGCAGTTATGTTGCCTCGTGACCATCCTCCTGGTCGTGGACAGAAAAAATCAGCAAAACGTCCCAGAAATGAAAGAACAACAGATAACGATGGCGGCGAAGGTAATGCAACAACAAACACCAGAGAAGGCGAATCTGAAGGAATACTAGTTTCAGCGGATGGTATTCAATGGAAACCTGTTGAAATTGGAGAACACTTGCCTGGTAGGCGTGACAGCCAAAATATTCTTCGAGAAGCACCTGGCCCTACAGGATACGCCAGAAGAAATATCATTATCGATAGTCCTTTGAGCGCATGGCGTTTATTTTTTGATTCATATATATTGACACATATAAAGAACTGTACGCTTGCAGAAGCATGCAGGAACAATAATTTACAGTTTACTCTATCTGATGAGGAGCTAGATGCATTCATTGCGATATTCTATGCTCGTGGAATATCTGGCACGAACCGTCACTCGATTAGCAGTATTTGGTGTAATGACTGGGGAATACCGTTTTGCAAAGCGACAATGTCTAGGGACCGCTTTGTTGAAATTATGAGGTTTCTCAGATTTGATGAGAAATCTACTCGATCGGAGAGACTGCAAATGGACAAGTTTGCTCTATTTTCTACTGTGTGGGACAGGTTTATTGAAAATTGTATTGCGTGTTACAAACCTGGCCCATACATAACGGTGGATGAGCAACTTTTCCCAAGCAAAACTAGGTGTCCATTCACGCAGTACATGCCTTCCAAACCAGATAAATATGGCCACAAATATTGGCTAGCTGTTGATAAGGAGAGCAAATATCTGGCAAATGGCTTCCCTTATCTAGGCAAAGATGACACACGCCGTGCTGAGGACCGTTTAGCTGACCAAGTGGTAATGAAGTTATTGGACCCGTTTTTGAAAAAAGGTCGCAATGTTACAACCGATAATTATTTTACTTCAGTAAAATTAGCTAAACAGCTAAAAAGCAAAGGAACAACCATCGTGGGAACACTGAACAAGATAAGGCGAGAAGTGCCTAAAGAAATAAAATCCATGAAAGAGGAATTGTACAACACTAAAGTGTTTAGAAATGAAGACAATTTTACACTTACAGTATATCAAGGAAAGCCCAACAAAAATGTTGTCATTTTGAGTTCCGTCCATCCAGATGTTGTTGTTGCGTCTGATTCCGCTAAAAAAACTCCAGAAACGGTAAAGTTTTACAATGAAACAAAATATGGAGTAGATGTAGTGGATCAGATGGCACGAAAATATACCACACGAACATGCACAAGGAGATGGCCTGTTCATGCATTTGAAAATGCCTTAGACTTTGCGGGTATAAATGCATGGATAATATTCAATGAGATAACCCACCAAAAAATGTCACGCAAGGCATTTTTGCAAACGCTTGTGAGAGAGTTGAGTGGTCCTTATGTCACAGATAGGGAAAAGGGTTCCACGTCCCAAGTTTCTACATGCTCAGAAGTGATGGTTCAAACAAAATTTTGCCAGATCAAAGAAAAGTGCAAGAAAAATAGATCTGTCGGCAATTGTAAGACTTGTGGTAAGTCTTTGTGTGGGCAATGTACTGCCATAAATCAAAGGCAATGCCTAAAATGCGAAACACAAATGTTTAGAAGGTGAATTCTGCGCCATATTTTCATTTTTATGCTCCTCCACCTACATTTTCTCTGCTTTTTGTTCTTCAGTTGTTGTTTATATGTGTGCACTTGAATAAAAAAAAATGTTTGAAAAACGCCTATTATAATTATTGTTATTTTCTGTAGAAAAATAAGAAAAGCAGAAAAAAAACAATCAAAAGCATTACTGTTGGATCTCACAATAATAATACATTACAAAAAATATAATTATTAATAAATAACCACAAATGAAACTCTAAAAATAAACGAAAACAAGCAGGAGTCAAAATGACTCCTTTCAGTAGTTCTAGGCGGGGTCACGAGTCCAGTAGTCCTAGTGTTAAGCAATGGCTATCTGTTTTTTTTGTGTGTTTTATGTAATGTGTGTCAAGTTATATCTGTAGGTTGTTTTTGTATTTTTTTTTCCTTTTTTGGCTTTTTTGGACAAGTGTTTTTTTTAAGCCTTTTGGTTTGTGTTTAGTATGGGTGTTAGAATTATATCTCAAAATGTGAGGGTTTTTAAAAATAAGTTGCGGCGTGCGGCCATTTTTGAGTTTTTTGCAGCGCAAAATGCGGAAATTTTTTGTTTACAGGAGTGTGGGATTGTGGATGGTGTGAAGGGGAGTGAATGGCCTCATGGTGCGTCTGTGTGGTCAGGGAGTGCATGTAATAGAAATGACGGTGTTGGTTTTTTGGTGAAGGGGGTAATGTGAGTTTGTGTGACTATATGGTGATTGAGGTTGGGAGATGCGTGTTAGCAAATTTTGAGTTTAGAAATATTCGTTTTAGTGTTATTAATGTGTATGCTCCTGTGAAAAAACAGGAGCGTAAAGTTTTATTTGAAAAAATTAAGTTTTTTATTCCAGGTAGAGTGCCTGTTGTGATTGTGGGTGATATGAATGTTGATGTGGGAAAGGTGAATGTGGATGTGTCAAGGAAAGAGTTAATGGACATGGTGAGTGATTTTGGTTTGAGGGATATGCAGAGGGAGTGTAAAGTAACTCCATTGTTAAATACTTTTTTTCTGAGAGTGGGAGGGTGGCGTCTAGACTGGACTATTGTTTTGTTTCAAAAAACTGATTGCTGTTAGTTATGCACAGGAGAGTGTGCCGTTTTCAGATCATGTGTGTATGAATTGTGAAGTGGATGTGCATACTGAGGAGGTAACTGGGAAAGGTATATGGAAGCTGAATGTGAGTTTACTGGATGGGGTGGAGGTGAGAGAGGAGTATGAGAGACATTATAAGGAGTGGTGTGAGAGCAGAAGTGAATTCAGTAATGTGTGTGAATGGTGGGATTGGGTTAAATGGAAAACCAAGGTTTTTTTTAAAAAACTTGGTTACAAGTGTGCAGCTGCTAAGAGAGAAAGGTTTGCTGGGTTGAATGCAAGATTGAGTGTGTTATATAAGCTAAGAGAGGGCTGGATGGATGTGAGTGAAGATTTGTTGAGAGTAAAAAAAGAAGTGAACGAGTTTTTGAGAGAGAGAGGGAGGAGTATTGTGTATAGGGCTAAAATAGAGAACTTGGAAAAGAATGAGAAGTGTTCGCGGTTTTTTTTCAAGAAAGTTTTTGGAAAAAGACAGAGCATGAGTGTTTTGAATGGAGTGGATGGAAATGAAGTGAGTGGTGCGGACTTATGTGAGGAAGTGGCAAAGTTTTATGATGATTTGTATGCAGTGAAATGGAGGGATGAAGGTTTGGAGAGTGATGTGCTGAGTGTTTTGGAAAATAGATTGAATGGGACAGAAAGGGAGAGTTTGATGGGGGAGGTGACGAGTGAAGAAATATGGAAGGTGGTGTGTAGCATGGCGCTGAATAAAACGCCGGGGGATGATGGTCTTCCGGTGGAATTTTATCGTGTGATGTGGGATGTGATTGGGAAGGATTTTGTTGATGTATGTAAGTATATGTGGGCGAATGCAGAGGTGGCGAATGGTATGCGTGCAGGAGTGGTTGTGCTGTTGCCAAAAAAAGGTGATTTGAAAAATCTAAAAAACTGGAGGCCGATCACGTTGCTTAATTGTGATTATAAAATCTATGCGAAGCTTTTGGCAAATAGGATGCGTGATGTGGTTGGGAGTGTGGTGGGTGAGCAGCAGTGTTGTTCGGTGCCTGGAAGGCGGTTACATGAGGGTGTGTGTATGCTGAGAGATTGTTTGTGGGACTGTTTGAACCGTAAGAAGGGGGTGTATGTGTTGAGTTTGGATTTTGAGAAGGCGTATGATAGGTTGGCGCATGGTTTTCTGTTTAGAGTGTTGGTGAAGATGGGTTTTCCGGCTGAGTTTGTTGAGAGAGTGAGAAGTTTGTATAAAAATATTTATAGTTGTGTTTTGTTGAATGGGAATGTAGGGAGGAGAGTGAATGTGTTTTTCGGTGTACGGCAGGGGTGCCCATTGTCCCCTGTTGTGTTCATTTGCGCGATTGAGCCGTTGTTGTGTATGTTGAGGAAAGATAAGGTGATTCGGGGTGTGCAAGTGCCGGGGGCGGGGGGGAGGAAGTGGAAGGTGAATGGTTACATGGATGATTGTGTGTGTTTTGTGTGATTCAGAGTGTTCGGTGCGTCGTGTGTGAAGTTGTTGGTATCCGTTTTTTGTGGAGCGTCTGCGTTTAAAGTGAATTGGGAGAAGACTGAATGTAAGATTTTTGGTGGGAGGACTCTGAGCAATGATATTGGGGTGAATGTGGTGAGTGGACCGATAAAGGTGCTGGGTGTGAAATTTTCAGAGAAGTTGGATGGAGAGGAAAGTTGGGTGGATGTGAGAGAGAGAGTGGAGCGCAAGTTAAATTTTTGGAAATGAGAGATTTGACGTTTTTTGGTAAAATTTTAGTTATTAAGAGTGTGGTGTTACCAATTTTTTTGCATGTTGCGGTGGTTTTTCCACCAGGTTATATGTGTGTTAGAAGATTAAATAGGGTTTTGTTTGTATTTTTTTGTCGTTCAAGTATGGAGCGTGCAAGGAGAGAGGTTGTGATGAAGAGAATGGATAAGGGGGGGCTGGGATTCCCAAATTTGAATGTATTTTTTGGCGTGAATATTATGGTGTTTGTATTGGGTGTGATTAGGATGGATGGGAAGTGTGCATGTATGTGCAGGTATTGGTTTGGAAGTTTTCTGTTCCGTTTGAAGTGGCGGGAAAGGGATCTAAGGTGCCCAGTGGCTTTTGAGGTGCCTGTGTGGTATGTGTGGGTTTACAAATTTTTGGTGAAGTATGAACTGTGTGATGTGGATGTGAGGTTGTTAGAGAAGAAGAAAGCGGTATATAGGATGATTGAGTGTAGAGAGATGGAATGTGGTATCTATATGGTGAGAGGAAGTGATGTGCAGAAGGTATGGAAGAAGGTACGTATGGATGGTATGATAAATAGACAGAGCGAGATTGTGTGGCAGTCATTGCATGAGGTGCTACCGGTGAGAGACTTCCAGAGAAACCGGGGTTTAGTGAGGAGTGAGATGTGTCCGAGGAGGGGATGTGGTGGGAGAGAGAGTGTGGTGCATTTGTTTTGGAATTGTCAGTATGCTAGAAATGTGATTTCAGGTTTGGGCCCGTTGTGTAAGGAGTTGTGTGACGTTTGAGTTATTTATGTTTGGGTTGGGTATGTGTGGAGAAAAGGAGAGAGTGTTGTGGTTGATGCTTGCATGTATAAAAGAGGTGTTATGGGATGTGAGGAACGTGTATGTGTTTAAGAGGAAGGAGATTGAGGTTAAAAATTGTTTAAAAATTGTTTTGGGAAAATTGAACTTTTGTTTTGTGTGTGATAAGAGAAAGAGGGGGGAGGAGGACGCAGAGGGAATTTGGAAAGTTAAAAAGTGGAAACATCTTGTTAATGTGTCTTAGTTTTGTGTTTTTTTGTGCTTGTAAATAAAGTTGGTTTTCCGATGATGATGGGAACAGCTGCTGCATTATGTAAGTGTACACGCTGTTTGGGAGTCGAGTTCCTTATAGTTTTGGTTATCTGACTGTGGAACTTCCCATCTGAGGGGAAAAAAAAAAAAAAAATGCGTATGTGTGGTTAGGGACCCGGCTGAAATAAGCCACTAGAATACCGACTTAATCGGTGAGGAGTTTGGTATGGTAGCTGGTCATGGTCGGTGTCCTAGATGCCCTAGATTACCGGCATAACCGGTGAGGAGTTTTGATTGCCGTATTCAGGGTCTGGCGTTCAGACGCCATAGATTGCGGGTTACTCCCGCGAGGACATTAGCACACGATCACGCTTTATGTACGCTTAGCACTTAACTGTGTACCTGAGAGCCTGACAGGACACAGTGCTTTTTCTCAGCGGCCCTGTGACGTAACAGGGTTCGCTTTCTACGCTAGACAGCGCCCTAGCGTGTTTTCTTTGCGACTCAGTTGTGTCTAGTGAGTGCGCACACATCGCCATATAGCGCTGCAGCTCTCTTTCTTGCGGCTCTGTGGATTAACAGAGTTCGCACTTATTGCCACAGCACATTATGGCGTTTATGTTAGCGACTCTGCGGGATAACAGAGTTTGTTTCTCGCGCCATTTTTACTAGCAGCAGGCTCCGCTTGCACGGTGGACCCCGGGCTGCGAAAGCACCTCTCTACATTATATATTTGGTGCGTTCCGCAGACCCTTAGCATAATATTAGTGCCAGGGTCTGGCTAGTAAAATGGCGGATGACCAGCGTCTATCGCAGTACATCCAGCAGCTGGAGGGTAGGTTGGCGGCTCTTGAGCGCACAACCTCAGCTGTGGATGTTACCGCAGTCGCTGTTCAGGCTGCTAGCGTGGCTGCAGCCAGTTTGTCTTCTGCCACCTCTGCCCCTACATTATCCCACCTCCCGCTTCCTGACAAGTTTTCCGGTGACAGCAAGCAATGTCGGGGATTCGTGAGTCAGTGCTCTATACAGCTCGAGCTTCTGGCTGCACGTTTCCCCACGGATCGGGTGGGTTTTGTACTCTCTCTACTCTCGGGCAGAGCGTTGGAGTGGGCAACGCCGCTGTGGGAGCGCGACGATCGTGTGGTGCGGAGTGCTCCTCGTTTCTTGGAGGCTCTTAAAAAGGTCTTTTTAGGACCTCAGGTCACCCACGATACGGCACTTCAACTGCTGGCATTGGCACAGGGTTCATCTTTGGTCAGTCAGTTTTCCGTCCAGTTTCGGACTCTGGCCTCAGAGCTAGACTGGTCAGATAAAGTTCTTATTCCAGTTTACTGGCGAGGTCTGGCTGACCATGTTAAAGACGCTTTGGCTACCAGGGAGATTCCCGCCACACTGGAGAAGCTTATCTCCATATCTACCCGCATTGACCTCCGTTTTCACGAGCGGAGGTTGGAGAGGGCCCAGTGTAGGCAGAGAATTCGGTTGGCTCCCACCTTTGCCAAACCTCTCGAATCTCCCGATCTGGCGTCCGAACCCCAAAAGGCCACAGAGGTTCCTCATGCAGGACCTAAGTCTCGGACCGTCCGAGTATCCGTGGTCTGTAACCTTTGTCAGCAGACAGGACACTATGCCAACAAATGTCCACAGCGATCGGGGAAGCGATCACATCAAGTGGCCCTGGGAGGAGGTTCACTAGAGACAGCGGCATTTTCCTCCAAGATTACATTTAAAGGGACAATCACTGTAGGCACTTCCACTTTCACCGCCGACCTTTGCGTGGACTCAGGAGCAGAGGGGAACTTCATGTCCTCTAACTTTGCTCGCCGTCATGCAATACCTCTGGTGGCGCTTGACAAATCAGTGACTGTCCGGGTAGTGAATGAGTCGACATTGCCCTCACAGATTACACACCAGACTGTTCCACTTGCATTGTTAGTATCTCCTTCCCATCAGGAACTTATTTCCCTACTCGTCCTTCCCGAGGGAATAGACGAGATCCTACTAGGTATGCCTTGGCTCCGTTTCCACTCCCCACATATAGAGTGGACTTCGGGTAGGATACTGGGTTGGAGTGATGCATGTAGAGACAGATGTGTCAGGAGTTGCGTTCAGGTTATCACTACTGAGTTACCCGCAGATCTTACTCCACTTCCCAAGTGCTACTGGTCATATGCAGACGTGTTCTCCAAGAAGGCTGCGGAGACTCTTCCGCCTCATCGCCCCTATGACTGTCCTATCGACCTCTTGCCTGGCGCAGAACCTCCTCGGGGAAGGGTCTATCCCCTCTCTCTTCCTGAGACAGAGGCCATGTCGCAATATATTCAGGAGAACCTGGCAAGAGGGTTTATTAGGAAGTCGGTGTCACCGGCAGGGGCGGGATTCTTCTTCGTGCAGAAGAAAAACGGAGAATTACGTCCGTGTATTGATTACAGGGGTCTTAACGCCATCACCGTTAAAAACAAGTATCCGTTGCCCCTGATTTCTGAGCTCTTCGATAGGCTTCGGGGAGCAAGGGTATTCACTAAACTAGATCTGCGCGGTGCTTATAACCTGATTCGCATCCGTGAGGGGGACGAATGGAAGACGGCTTTTAATACCAGGGATGGGCATTATGAATATCTGGTGATGCCCTTTGGGCTCTGTAATGCTCCAGCCGTTTTCCAAGACTTTGTCAATGACATCTTCCGGGATATGCTCTCCACCTCGGTCGTAGTCTATCTGGATGATATACTCATCTTCTCTCCAGATATTGACTCCCACCGGAGAGATGTCTGCAGAGTCTTCGACCTCTTACGGGCTAATTCCCTTTATGCTAAGTTAGAGAAATGTATGTTTGAGCTGGAGTCTTTACCTTTCCTTGGTTATATCATCACAACCCAGGGATTGGCTATGGATCCGGCCAAACTACAGGCTGTGATGCACTGGCAGGAACCCCACTCTCTTAAAGCGGTGCAGCGCTTTATGGGGTTCATTAATTACTATCGCCAGTTCATTCTGCATTTCTCTACCTTGGTAGCTCCCTTGGTAGCCCTCACCAAGAAGGGAGCAAATCCCAAATTGTGGTCGGAAGAGGTCTCCAAGGCTTTCACTTCTATTAAGTCTCATTTTGCTAGCGCTCCCATCCTACATTGCCCCGATGTTGATAAGCCATTTTTTTTGGAGGTGGATGCCTCATCCGTTGGTGCTGGAGCAGTCCTCTTCCAAAAGGATGCTCAAGGTCGGAAGCATCCTTGCTTCTTCTTCTCTAAAACCTTCACATCAGCGGAGAGGAATTATTCCATCGGGGATAGGGAGTTGCTAGCCATGAAGTTTGCCTTCTCTGAATGGAGACATCTGTTGGAGGGGGCCTGCTTTCCCTTCCAAGTCTTCACCGACCACAAAAATTTGGTGTATCTTCAGACAGCCCAGCGGCTTAACTCTCGCCAGGCCAGATGGTCCTTGTTCTTCTCCCGGTTTAATTTCACACTCCATTTCCTCTCGGGAGAGAAGAACATTCGTGCCGACGCTCTCTCTCGCTCTGTGGTGTCCTCTGAGGAGGAGGTGGAGGAGCCTCGGCTTATTGTCCCCACAGAGAGCCTGAGAACAGTGGCCCCGGTTTCGCTAGAGTCTGTGCCCCTGGGCAAGACTTTTGTACCTACCAACTTGCGACCGGAGGTACTCTCTTGGGCACATTCGTCCAGGGTGGGTGGACACTTTGGGGCAAAGAGGACATCTGAATTGCTGGCGAGGACATACTGGTGGCCACATATGGTCCGTGACGTTTGGGACTATGTTCGGGCGTGTGTCTCCTGCGCCAAGAATAAGTCTCCACGACAACGGCCAGCTGGGTTACTTTACAATTTGCCGGTGGCAGACAGGCCCTGGGAGATGGTTAGAATGGACTTTGTGGTGGGCTTGCCCAAGTCTCGGGGTTGCACCATAATTTGGGTAATCACCGACCATTTTTCCAAAATGGTGCATTTGGTGCCGCTACCACGGTTACCTTCTGCATGGGCTCTGGCAGCGTTGTTCGTTAGGCACATCTTCCGTCTACACGGCATGCCGGACAAAATTGTCAGTGACCGAGGTCCCCAGTTAGCGTCTCGGTTCTGGAGAGAGCTTTGTCATCTACTCAGTATTGAGTTAAATCTCTCTTCAGCGTACCATCCTGAGACGAATGGGTTGGTAGAGAGGGCCAACCAGACTTTGGTCACCTATCTACGACATTTTGTCTCGGCCAGGCAGGATGACTGGGCATCCTTGCTACCATGGGCTGAGTTTGCCCTAAGCAATGCTGTGGCTGATTCCACCGGACAGACTCCATTCCTCCTAAACTACGGTCAGCATCCGCGGGTTCCGGTGCCCATACCTGTGTCTTCCGCCGACTCCAGGGTGGCAGACTGGGCTGTGGAGGCACGGGACATTTGGGACCGTACCCAGGATGCCATTCAGGCATCCAAGGAGAGGATGAGGTCCTCCGCCGACGCACATCGGCGCCCCGCTCCAACATTTGCTCCTGGGGACTTGGTGTGGCTCTCCGCCCGTAACATCAGGCTGCGAGTTGAGTCCACTAAGTTGGCACCCCGATACCTGGGTCCTTTCAAGGTCCTCGAGCAGGTTAACCCTGTGGTATACCGTTTGGCTCTTCCACCACGCCTGGGTATCTCCGACACCTTTCACGTGTCCCTCCTGAAGCCCGTGCTCATGTCCCGGTTTTCTGAGTCATCTGCCGAGACATCGGGTTCATCTACGGATGACCATGAGGTGAACGCCATTGTAGGGTGTAAGGTGGTACGGGGCAAAAAGTTTTATTTGGTGGACTGGAGGGGCTATGGGCCTGAGGATAGGTCTTGGGAGCCTGCCGAGCATGTTCACGCTCCGCAGCTCATCGCTGCCTTTGAACACAGCGAGGCCCAGAGAAGGGGGGGCCCTAGGAGGGGTGGTAATGTTAGGGTTCAAGTTCCCGCTGCTGCACAAGGGGAGTCTCGAACCAGTCCCGCTGCGGTCTCCAATTCATCTCCGGCCGCGGTGGAGCCTGCTCAGCAGAGACGTCAGTCCAAGCGTTTTGCCCACTCCACTATTGTGCAGTGACTTACTGCTGCCTTTCCTGGATCTGCTATTATAGCCAGTGTTGGAGCAGACGTCTTTGGGACAAAGTCCTGCATTTTCCCTTCTGAGCATGCCCAGAGTGAGATCTCTCATTGGAGATCAGGGGTCACATGCTCAGGTACTGCAGCGGCTCCTATTGGTCCGCCAGGAAGGCCCTGCGATTACTGATGTTCTGGAACAAGTTTCATTGGTCCTGGTTTCTGGCAGGTCCTGTAGCTGTTGCTATAAAAGGGTAGCATGGCTGGGCCGCCATGCGCTAATATCAACCATTGTATGCTATGCGCCAGTGTGATCATGCGTATGTGTGGTTAGGGACCCGGCTGAAATAAGCCACTAGAATACCGACTTAATCGGTGAGGAGTTTGGTATGGTAGCTGGTCAGGGTCTGTGTCCTAGATGCCCTAGATTACCGGCATAACCGGTGAGGAGTTTTGATTGCCGTATTCAGGGTCTGGCGTTCAGACGCCATAGATTGCGGGTTACTCCCGCGAGGACATTAGCACACGATCACGCTTTATGTACGCTTAGCACTTAACTGTGTACCTGAGAGCCTGACAGGACACAGTGCTTTTTCTCAGCGGCCCTGTGACGTTACAGGGTTCGCTTTCTACGCTAGACAGCGCCCTAGCGTGTTTTCTTTGCGACTCAGTTGTGTCTAGTGAGTGCGCACACATCGCCATATAGCGCTGCGGCTCTCTTTCTTGTGGCTCTGTGGATTAACAGAGTTCGCACTTATTGCCACAGCACATTATGGCGTTTATGTTAGCGACTTTGCGGGATAACAGAGTTTGCTTCTCGCGCCATTTT
>JARQOD010009541.1:0-30932 GCA_033576555.1 Oophaga sylvatica
TGTTTGGAGCATGTAGTAAAAGTTATACAGGCCTCATCGACAGGCCCCCCAAAAATTCTTCTGTTACTAACGTCATACATTGGGGACATCTCACTTTGACATTGTTTGGAGCATGTAGTCAATGTTATACAGGCCTCATCGACAGGCCCCCCAAAAATTCTTCTGTTACTAATGTTATACAGCAGGGGACATCTCACTTTGAAATTGTTTGGAGCATGTAGTCAATGTAATACAGGCCTGATCGACAGGCCCAAAACAAATTCTTTGGTTACTAACGTAATACAGTAGGAGACATCTCACTTTAAAAGTTTTTGGAGCAGATCTTCTTTGTCATACAGGCCTTATTGACACTGAAACAATTTTTTCTGCTGTGAGTAACATGATTCATCACTCCGTGTTAACCTTCTAATTTTGTGCCGCTGAAATTCAGCTATGTGCAGAGGTTGTAGTTGTAGAGTAAAAAATTTAATTTTTAGTTGCTAAGAGTGTGCTCCTAGCACACTATCTGAGCAACATGACTTGGAAAAAGCAAAGTCGTGGAGGAAGGGGGATTAGGCTTGGTGTTCGAGGTGTATGTAGGGTAGGTGTTAATGTTTCTGAGAGCACTAGTGAACCACCAACGTGACATCCTATCCAAAGACAACTGACAATTTCTGTTACTGGATGTTGTAGTTTTAAGTGTGCTGTATTGTTTTCACGTTATTGCAGTCTCTAATATCTTTAGTGGGGCTTATGTGCCTGCTGATGCTGCTGGAGATGTTAACACAAATTTTTTGAAATGTGAACATTTCTGATTGGGTGTCCATCTGCTAGGTTGGGTGTAGTGGAAGAACACTCGGTCCCTATTATAATATTTTTACTTTGGTAAAATTGATGCCACTTTGTTGGTGTCTGACACTAATTTTTGAAAAAGTGAACATTCTTGGTTGGGTGTCTATCTGCTGGGTTAGGTGTAGTGGAAGCCTGTCGGTCCCTATTAGACTATTTCTACTGTGGTGAAATTGATGTCGCTTTGTTGGTGTGTATGCAAATAATTTTTTGTAGATGTGTAGATTACGCATAGGGTCTCCTTCATGTGTGTTGCCTGTAGCAGTAGACCTCCGATACCTGCAGTCCTTCACTTTCTTTGAGTCAACTACCCTTGTTACTATCCTTACATTTTTCTGACAATAGTAATCTACGAAACTGTTGTGTGCCCACCTGAGTGTGGCTGAACATTGCTTTCAATTTTTGGGGGGTTTTATCACTTAGCGCCAATAATTCAACATTTGCTTTACAGGCATTACTGGTACTGTCATCATTGGGACTCACAAACTAAACTAACTGTATGTCTGTGTTGTGTTGGTAGAAAAATTAATTACAGGGAGTCAACCCTTGCAAACATAGGTAGAACATACAAACTCTTTGCAAATGCTGTCCTTGGTGGTTGTAACACAGGACTACAGCGCTGCAAGACTGCTAATGTTTTTGCATTGACAACTGAACGTTTCTGTAGCTGGAAGGCTATCATTGCGATGCAAACTGTGTGCCTCGCTGCTGTGTTGGGGAAAACCACTGTCAAGATTGTCTTCCAGCATGTTTTAATACAGCAGCCTGGACGCATCCCTTTCCAGGGGAGAAGAAACTGGCAAAATGTACTTTTGTATTGTGGATAGAACACATTTGCAGCCCAGTAGTCAGCGCTATTTGGAATCATAACTATATGGGTAACAATGATGTTGCAGATAGTGCTGCAAGAATGCACTCATGGGTCAGTCTCTTTCATGAGGTCCAACTCCACAGTGTGTTGGTGGTGGTATAACACTCAAGATTTCTTCCTGCATTCCCTCCTGACAACCACAGACAACATACATGGAATCATTATCGTCTTCATCTCCTAACTGTTGTGCGTCCATCACCTCTTCCTTCTTGTCCTTTTCATGGTCCTTCTGACCTCCATTTGTCCCGCCCATGGCAAACAACTGTAAGATATGTGGTGTAGTGACTAATGTGGCACCTAGGGGGCGCTGTATAAGTTGCTCAAATTATGCATGGAGGCATGAGATGGATGGGAAACCAGTCCCTGATATGGTGATAAATGGAAAGTATGTGTCGCAGAACTATTCTGTGCTGTAGGTCTGTAATGTTGCTCTGGGACTTGTAGTCCCATAAGAGTTCTGATTGTTGTTAAGGGTGAACCTACAGGGTTAGCTTGTGAGCTGGGTGGGACATGCTAACCCATACATACACTGCCCACTGGTGGTGGGAAAATGAATGTTGCAATCTGGTGATTGTAGGTGTTGTGAAGGACCTGTGATGAGGTCATGAACAGGTGACCAGACCATGTGCTTCATACCTTGGCTTGGGGAGTGGCTACAGGTATGAAAGGCAGTGTTGGGCACATGAAGATTGAGATTATGTTGGAGACTGAGGAGTCTCTGGAAGTCTGGCTCAGACAGTGGAGAGTGTGTCCTGCACAGGGGTGCCTGGAAGGTCTGTCAGTGTTGGAAGATCCTGGGGTTGGATCGGATTCCTGGAAGGACGTGGTGAGACTTGGAACTTGGTAGCCGGTGTGTTGGACGGGGGTCCTGAATAGCACCCGGACAGGACACCTGGGTGTGCGGAGCCTGTGACGGTCCCACACTGAGAACCACGTGGTTCTGTTGGGGAGTTTAGCTGGAGTCAGCCTGGAAATGAGACTTTCTGTTACAGTGTGTCAGTGAGCACCGGAAGCGAGTTCCAGACCACCCGGGAAGGCACCTGGCAGTCCCTGCTGGATTGCAGTCGCTTAGTCAAGCCCATCCCATGCAAGGGTGCGTCTGGGAACAGTGATATTGAAAGCTGGAATGCATTTATGTTTTGTGATGTTTTGTTACCTGGTGTTAGAGACAGTAAAACATTGATTTTGGGACTTAAAGCCTGTGTGTTGCCTCATAACTGCGGTCCGGCCCTGGCCTACCTGAGCGAATCCCTACAGTTTGGTGGAGAATGCAGGCAGACGCAGTGAGGTCAGGCTGTTTTTTTTTGTGGATGTTTTTTTTCCATGCATGACAAATAACCAGGTGAAGACGTCTGGCTGTAACCCGGTGGGGTTACGAAGGTGACAAGCGGCTGGCTGTAACTCTGCGGGGTTACAAAGGCTGCTGTAGATCAGGGAGTCCACGAAGACGGCGCAGCGGAAGCGTGCAGAGACTGGTGATAGCGGGAGCTACCGGGACACTTGCAGGAAGAGGTTCTGCAGTAGCAACAGCTTGTGAGCAGCAGTCGGAGGTGCCGGTGGTTGGTGGCTGCCACAGCAGCGGTGTCGGTGCCAGCAGGAGCTGGTGGTGTAATAGAAGGACAGTGTGAACCAGGTCACACAGACTCTTAAAGGGCCAGTAACAGCCCAAAAGAAATAAAACTGTACTGTGGGAGTTGTGCCTAAGGAAACTGTGGGGGAGTCCACAGGGTGTATCCCAGACTGGGCTAGTGGTCTAAATGGGGCATTAACCCACCAGCAGGGATGGGGAGTAAAAAAGGGGTGGAGTATCCCAACGGTAAAGGGGAGGCGACATCGGATTGTTGCCAGGGGCAATGGTGCTATGTATGTCCAGTCTGTCCTTTGAATTACCCTCCAGGTGAGAGGCTACGTGGGTGTGACCTGCTGATAAATGGTGATGAGGAGGTACACAGACTGGTCGATTCGGGGAGCTCGGTGACCCTAGTGAGGGCTGCACCCGATAACTTTATAACCACAAGAAAGATCAAGGTCACCTGCCTCCATGGGACCACTAGAGACTATGTAGAGGTCTGTGTGGTTCTAGAGACGGTCAGGAACAGTGATAACCCTAAGGCAGCTTTAGTTCCAAACTTAGCTTGTCCGGTGGTAATAGGCCGGGACTCTGGGCTGTTCTCAGAATTGTTGGAGGGGGGAGTTCCTCTACAGCCACTGAATAGAGGTTTCCGTACTGTTGGGGCAATGTGTATTAGTACAGTGACACCTCCCAAAGTGGACGGGTCTGACCAACTCGGTGACATAGTAGACGATGACACAAGTGGAAAGGGTGCGGCTACCCAACGGACAGACCTGAAGTCTCTTGACGGGTGCCAGGTGGGAGGTGACTCAGACTGTGACTCAGACTGTGACTCTAATAGAGAAGGAGTACAGTGATGAAAAGCCCCACAAGGAGAAAAAATCCTCCCGTCGTAGGAGATACAAAAGGCGCAAGGCGCCGGAACACAATGTATGTACAGTCATGGCCAAAAGTTTTGAGAATGACACAAATATTATATTTTCACATGATCTGCTGCCCTCTGGTTTTTATGTGTGTTTGACAGATGTTTTTATCACAGACAGAAATATAATTGCAAACATATGAGTAACAAAAGTTTATATTGACAGTTAAGGGTATGCGACACTAAACAACATCGCTAACGGGATCGCTAAAAAACGTCACTATTTAGCGATCCCGTTAGCGATGTTGTTGTGTGCGGCATCTACCAGCGACGAGGCCCCTGCTGTGATCTCGTTCATCACAGCCATCGTTCCGGACCCTATTTTCGTTGCTGGCGCCCCGCTGGTAAGTATCTAATCGCTGAGTGTGGCACCTTTTTAGCGATTTAGCGGTACTTTTGTACCGCTAAAGTCGTTAAGGAGATCGCTAACCGCGATAGCGTCCTAACGACATCGCTAAAATAGGTAGCTACTAGCGATATAGAAACAATCCCGCTAGCGATCTCATTAGTATGCGACGCTAACGAGATCGCTAGCGGGATTGTGTAGTGTGGCAGTACCTTTAGAAGGAGTTAATGCAGCAAGTCAATATTTGCAGTGTTGACCCTTCTTCTTCAGGACCTCTGCAATTCTCCCTGGCATGCTCTCAATCAACTTCTGGACCAAATCCTGACTGATAGCAGTCCATTCTTGCACAATCAATGCTTTCATTTTGTCAGAATTTTTAGGTTTTTGTTTGTCCACCCGTCTCTTGATGATTGACCACAAATTCTCAATGGGATTAAGATCTGGGGAGTTTCCAGGCCATGGACCCAAAATCTCTATGTTTTGTTCCCTGAGCCATTTAGTTATCACCTTTGCTTTATGGCAAGGTGCTCCATCATGCTGGAAAAGGCATTGTTGATCGCCAAACTGCTCTTGGAGGGTTGGGAGAAGTTGCTCTTGGAGGACATTCTGGTACCATTCTTTATTCATGGCTGTGTTTTTAGGCAAGACTGTGAGAGAGCCGATTCCCTTGGCTGAGAAGCAACCCCACACATGAATGGTTTCAGGATGCTTAACAGTTGGCATGAGACAAGACTGGTGGTAGCGCTCACCTTGTCTTCTCCGAATGAGGCGTTTTCGTGATGTCCCAAACAATCGAAAAGGGGATTCATCAGAGAAAATAACTTTACCCCAGTCCTTAGTAGTCCACTGCCTGTACCTTTTGCAGAATATCAGTCTGTCCATGATGTTTTTTTCTGGAGAGAAGTGGCTTCTTTGCTGCCCTCCTTGAGACCAGGCCTTGCTCCAAGAGTCTCCGCCTCACAGTGCGTGCTGATGCACTCACACCTGCCTGCTGCCATTCCTGAGCAAGCTCTGCACTGCTAGTAGCCTGATCCCGCAGCTGAAACACTTTTAAGAGATGGTCCTGGCGCTTGCTGGCCTTTCTTGGGTGCCCTGGAGCCTTTTTGGCAACAATGGAACCTCTCTCCTTGAAGTTCTTGATGATGTGATAGATTGTTGACTGAGGTGCATTCTTTCTAGCTGCGATACTCTTCCCTGTTAAGCCATTTTTGTGCATTGCAATGATGACTGCACATGTTTCTTTAGAGATAACCATGGTTAACAGAAGAGAAACAATGATGCCAAGCACCAGCCTCCTTTTAAAGTGTCCAGTGGTGTCATTCTTACTTAATCATGACAGATTGATCTCCAGCCATGTCCTCATCAACACACACACCTGTGTTAATGGAGCAATCACTGAAAAGAGGTTAGCTGGTCCTTTTAAGGCAGGGCTGCAATGATTTTGAAATTTGTTTTGGGGGATAAAGTTCATTTTCTAGCCAAATATTGACTTTGCAAGTAATTGCTGTTAAGCTGATCACTCTTTATAACATTCTGGAGTATATGCAAATTGCCATTAGAAAAAGTGAAGCAGTAGACTTTGTAAAAATTAATATTTGTGTCATTCTCAAAACTTTTGGCCATGACTGTACTAAAGGGTATGCCACACTAAACGAGATCGCAAACGAGATCGCTAACGAGATCACTAAAACGTCACTATTTTGCAATCTCGTTAGCGACCTCGTTGTGTGTGGCATGTAGCAACGATGTGGCCCCTGCTGTGATGTCGCTGATCGCTCACTAGCGTTCTGGACCGTTTTTTGATCGTTGGCGTCCCGCTGGTGAGCCTATATCGCTGTGTTTGGCACCTTTTGCGAACGACGAGCGACCTCGTTTGTGACGCATATGACTGTTTTGCGTCATGGAGTGGATCGCAATATCTGTAAGTTCTCTTTTGCGTCACAGAGAGGATCACAGAAGTTGCAAAGCAGGCTAGCAGGACGCAGAGAGCAGGAGCGATGCTGGAAATTCCTATGAATCAGAAGTGCTCAGTACATGCTAATGACAGATCCTAACGACCGCCAAAGTCGTTAAAGAGATCACTGACCGCTGATGAGTTGTTTATGAGATCTCCTGTTTGGCAGCTACTAGCGACCTAAAAGGATCACACCAACGATTGCGTCGTTATCGTGATCGCTAACGAGATCGCTAAGTGTGGCAGTACCTTAAGGATGGTAATAAAGGAAAACCTGTGACTGATGCGATTGTGCAAGATGTGAGTACGCTTCCAGACCCTGAAGAGCCGGAGAGGGTGGAGCCTCAAGAAAGGTTGACGGGGTCAGATACGGAAGGCGCCAACGCCGTACAGTTAGAGCAGGTGCGCCACCTGGAGGCCGAGGTTGCGGCCATAAAGCAGAACATGGCTAACAAATTGTCTGGTGAGAAGCAAAAGTCGGCTGAACTAAAGACCATGAAGGAGCAGATCGAACAAGAAAAGGCCCTGAGGCAAACTGCGGAACATAGAGTGGATGAGCTGGAGAAGGTAGTCTCTGAGCTCAGAGGTCACCTGTCTATGTGGCAAAGTGTGGGTAGGACCTTGGGAGAAGAGATGGAGGTGCTCAGAGAAGCAGTAAGGGGTCTGCAGAAGGAGAAGTTGCGGGTTGAAGACGTACAGCGGCCATGCCCGAGTGATGACCAGGCGGAAGTGCCAGTGCCCATCCTGGCAAGGGGTCTTGAAGAACGTGAGTCTCAGGAAGAGGATGAGGCTTCTCTCTTTAGGTGTGTGATAAAGGTACCTGCAGACATGCGAGAAGCCTGTGCCAGTGAGGGAGTGTATGAGGCCTTTAAAAAGGCAGTAAAAGCCAATAGTGTGAACTGGGCACCAGAGACGAACCAGTTGGTGATCCTGGCAGAGGAGGAAGACACAGAGAAGCTGGTGGCTGTCCTGAAGGATATACATCTGCAGTGTCTCTACGCAAAACAGATGATTATGTTGAGTAACATGAAAGTCGCTCGACGTCTGGAGCAGGCGAAGGAAGATCAAAGTCGGCTGGGCTTGGTAGAAGAGGTAATTCCGGTACCCAAAAATCTGGTGGGGAGAGTCGTTGGAAGACTTGGAAAAGTGATGCAGGAGATGGTGGATAGATCCGGTGTAAAGAAAGTGAGGATTCCAGCTGATTGCGAGATCAAGGTGGCTGGAGAAGAAGACATGGTTCCATTCATTGGAGTGGGCTCAGTGGAGAGCCTGAAGAACATCCGAACGCTCCTGGAGTATCGAGTGACGTACCTACGAGAAGTAGAGCAGCTGATCTCAGGAAGAAAGCAGATGAAGGAACAGCTGCAAGAATTGAAACAAAGATGGCGACTGCTTCCAGCCCAAGATATAGAGAAACAAGAGGCTTTTCTGGGGACGGGCAGTAGACGAGCTGAAACACTGAGGGGTAGAGATGACGCTTCTGTTACCTCAGGGCTGAGTGACCTAAATGTGAGACCTGGTGGCGGATGAAGAGACAGAGAGTCGGACTCAGATCAACCAGTAAGCTTGACTAGACGATGGACTCATGACCGCAACAACTGTAGGAGGCGGTACTGGAGGGGTCTGGTGACACAGACGGAAAGACAAGGCCGAGATTCTGACCGCTGGGGGCGGGGGAGGCCTAATAAAGAGGTAGTGTTGCAAGATGCCTAAAATCGACTGAGACGGTCCCCTCGACTTGTAGGGCAAAGTGACATGGGTGACCTGTCTCGGGGTCCTCAGGTTGGAACAGGTGTTCAACCTCACAAGCTTGAACAGAGGGGGAGGGTATGTGGTGTAGTGACTAATGTGGCACCTAGGGGGCGCTGTATAAGTTGCTCAAATTATGCATGGAGGCATGAGATGGATGGGAAACCAGTCCCTGATATGGTGATAAATGGAAAGTATGTTTCGCAGAGCTATTCTGTGCAGTAGGTCAGTAATGTTGTTCTGGGACTTGTAGTCCCATAAGAGTTCTGATTGTTGTTAAGGGTGAACCTACAGGGTTAGCTTGTGAGCTGGGTGGGACATGCTAACCACACATACACCGCCCACTGGTGGTGGGAGAATGAATGTTGCAATCTGGTGATTGTAGGTGTTGTGAAGGACCTGTGATGAGGTCATGAACAGGTGACCAGACCATGTGCTTCATACCTTGGCTTGGGGAGTGGCTACAGGTATGAAAGGCATTGTTGGGCACATGGAGATTGAGATTATGTTGGAGACTGAGGAGTCTCTAGAAGTCTGGCTGAGACAGTGGAGAGTGTGTCCTGCATAGGGCTGCCTGGAAGGTTCCTGGAAGGTCTGTCAGTGTTGGAAGATCCTGGGGTTGGATCGAATTCCTGGAAGCACGTGGTGAGACTTGGAACTTGGTAGCTGGGGTGTTGGACGGGGGTCCTGAATAGCACCCGGACAGGACACCTGGGTATGCGGAGCCTGTGACGGTCCCACACTGAGAACCACGCGGTTCTGTTGAGGAGTTTGGCTGGAGTCAGCCTGGAAATGAGACTTTCTGTTACAGTGTGTCAGTGAGCACCGGAAGCGAGTTCCAGACCACCCGGAAAGGCACCTGGCGGTCCCTGCTGGCTTGCAGTCGCTTAGTCAAGCCCGTCCCATGCAAGGGTGCATCTGGGAACAGTGATATTGAAAGCTGGAATGCATTTATGTTTTGTGATGTTATGTTACCTGGTGTTAAAGAGACAATAAAACATTGATTTTGGGACTTAAAGCCTGTGTGTTACCTCATAACTGTGGTCCTACCCTGGCCTACCTGAGCGAATCCCTACAGTTGACAGACCTGAACTTATAGATATTGTTAACCCTAAAGGTATCCTCTTCGGCTTCCTCCTCTTCCCCAGGACAACCACCACCACCTGCTCACCCACACTATTTAACGTGTGCTCCAGCATGTAAATGACAGTAATAGGGATGCTGATAACTGCATCATCACCGCTAACCATCTTAGTAGCCATTAAGAAAATGTACAGAAGGGTGCAGAGGTCCTTCATCTGTATCCAGTACACAAGTGTGAATTGCACCACGTCCGTACTGTGTTGTGCCAGGCTATAGAAAAAATGTCATCCTGCACCAGGTCTCAGCACTGCTGCCAGAGTCGCTGCAATATGTACAGAATTTAATTCCACTGTGTGGTCATATCGCATATCGACCAGTTAACCAGTTGGTATAGAGATCTTTTGGACTACCGAAGTGGAATGGTGGCAGTCGGCACAACAGTGGTTTCTGCAGCAATGCATCCAGGCAGGGACAGTGCCGGAGGAATTGTTGTACCATCAGGTTGAGGATGCAAGCCATGCAAGGTATGTGTGTAAGGTTGGCCCGCCGTAGGGCCGCCACCAGGTTTGCACCGTTATCGCACACGGCCTTCCCTGGCTCCAGGTTGAATGTAGACAGCCATTGCCCAAACTCGGCATGGATAGCTGTCCACAACTGTTGATCTATATGACTGCAATCTCCAAGGCATATTATTGTAAAAACTGCCTGATTATTGTGAACCCTGGCTGTGCAGTACGGAGGTGGGGGAGGGATTCTTTCTGCAGTGTTGGAACACGTGTTTAATTAAGGCAGAGATTGAGGGCGCAGGAAGATGCCCTAGAGGAGGTGGAGGAGGCAGAAGCACTGCAGTAACTGTTTCAGAGGTTTGTTCCACAAGCCCTGGTGATTCCAAGACTTGATGTCTAGTGACACATTGGTGTCTACTGCTTTAGTTCTCCAACCCCTGGTGTATACAAGTTTCATTCTCCAACCCAAGCTGTTTAGTAGTTTAGTTCTCCAATCCCTGTTGTCTATTAGTTTAGTTATCCATCTTATGGTGTTTAGTGGTTTAATTCTCCATCCCAAGTGCCCTCCAATCCTTGAGGATTGCAAGACTTGTGGAGCAGCCGACTGCCCATACAGCCACCAGAGTCACCCAGTGCTCAGTCATCTAGATGTAACTCCCCTGTCCATGCTTGCTCAATCAGGTGTCATTGTTGAAATGCACCCTGGCTGACAGAATTTTTCATTGAAAGGGTGATGTCTGTGAATTGTTGCTGCAGCACTGGCACATCTTTCTTAGAGAAGTAATGGTGACTGGGCAACTGGTACTGGGGGGACTGCGACGGCCATCAGCTTTCGTAAACCGTCTGTATCCATAAGGCAGAAAGACTGCATTTCCGTGGCCAACAGATTGGAGTGGCAATGCAATAATCACAGAGATTACAGGCCATGAGTCATACAGAAACAAGCGCTGTGATCTTTGTAGCGAATAGCTCTCAGCTGCCACCTATCATTCAGACAATGACACGATTGGGCGACGAATCATCCAAGGAGGCCGCAGACTGTTCACAATGATTAGTCCTCAGAAAAGTGATAGTGAGCGTGCGGCTTATCCATGTCCAGATTAGAACACATGGAATATGTGTACATCACATCGTACGAGCACTGCTAACTCCACGATAATCCTACATTCCTCGCTGCCAACAACAATCCTGTTTTTAACCCAATAAATAAATACAGGCCGATTGGATGCCATTCTTCTTTTGAGGTTCACACCATCAGGGTGTTCCATCCCCTCTACCTAAGAGTAGCAGTCATGTACCGGCCCACAGGCTCACCCAGCCACTTCCTTGACCACTTTTATGCGTTGCTGCCATTCTTCATGTCCTCAGAATTGACAACCCTTATCCTGGGAGACTTCAAGAGCTGCAACTCCCCAACTGCATCCCAGCTCTAGCCAATTCTCGTGGCCTCTCACAGCTTTCAAACTCTGAGACACACAAAGATGGTAACACCCCTGATCTGGACTTTTTCCAGCTCAGTTTAAACTCCTACCTAGATGACTCACCTCTTACTCTTTGTCCCTCATGAAATTAGGAGGATAACCACAACTTAGACATTTTTAGGTGTTCCTCAAAAACATCTGTTTAGGGTGGCCTATTACGCTACCTAATTAAAATCTTTTTTATATATGTATATATACAGTACAGACCAAAAGTTTGGACACACCTTCTCATTCAAAGATTTTTCTGTATTTTCATGGCTATGAAAATTGTAGAATCACACTGAAGGCATCAAAACTATGAATTAACACATGTGAAATTATACATTACACTTTACAAAAAAGTGTGAAACAACTGAAAATATGTCTTATATTCTAGGTTCTTCAAAGTAGCCACCTTTTGCTTTGATTACTGCTTTGCATGCAGAAAAGATGAACGGATGGATTGTACATGCCTGGTTCACACCGTGAAGCATGGAAGAGGTGGTGTGATGGTGTGGGGGTGCTTTGCTGGTGACACTGTTGGGGATTTATTCAAAATTGAAGGCATAGTGAACCAGAATGGCTACTACAGCATCTTGCAGCAGCATGCTATTCCATCCGGTTTGCGTTTAGTTGGACCATCATTTCCTTTTCAACAGGACAATGACCCCAAACACACCTCCAGGCTGTGCAAGGGCTATTTGACCAAGAAGGAGAGTGTTGAGGTGCTACGCCAGATGACCTGGCCTCCACAGTCACCAGACCTGAACCCAATCGAGATGGTTTGGGGTGAGCTGGACCGCTCACCGCTTCAATTTTGAATAAATCCCCAACAGTGTCACCAGCAAAGCACCCCCACACCATCACACCACCTCCTCCATGCTTTACAGTGGGAACTAGGCATGTAGAGTCCAGCCGTTCATCTTTTCTGCGTGCAAAGCAGTAATCTAAGCAAAAAGTGGCTACTTTGAAGAACCTAGAATATAAGTCATATTTTCAGTTGTTTCACACTTTTTTGTAAAGTGTAATGTATAATTGTACATGTGTTAATTCATAGTTTTGATGCCTTCAGTGTGATTCTACAATTTTCATAGTCATGAAAATACAGAAAAATCTTTGAATGAGAAGGTGTGTCCAAACTTTTGGTCTGTACTGTATATATATATGTAACGGGTCTGGTGGGTGGAACTACTGACGAGACAGGTCAGGTTGGTGGAACCACAAAGCTTTATTATACAAGAGAGATTACTTGTAAGAGAGCGGGTGGCACCCGGGAAAAGGGCAGGGAATCACGGCAGGGGATATAGGTAGTCTCTGGACAAGCAGGTTTGTCACAGCAAGTGACCAAGGAAGTCTCTGGGCAGGCAGGTTGTAATGGTAAGTGACCGAGGCAGTCTCTGGGACAGGCAGGTTGTCACGGCAAGTGACCAAGGCAGTCTCTGGGACAGGCAGGTTGTCACGGCAAGTGACCAGGCAGTATCTGGACAGGCAGGTTGTCACAGCAAGTGACCAAGGCAGTCTCTGGGACAGGCAGGTTGTCACAGCAAGTGACCAAGGCAGTCTCTGGGACAGGCAGGTTGTCACAGCAAGTGACCAAGGCAGTCTCTGGGACAGGCAGGTTGTCACGGCAAGTGACCAGGCAGTGTCTGGACAGGCAGGTTGTCACGGCAAGTGACCAGGCAGTCTCTGGACAGGCAGGTTGTCACGGCAAGTGACCAGGCAGTCTCTGGACAGGCAGGTTGTCACGGCAAGTGACCAGGCAGTCTCTAGACAGGCAGGTTGTCACGGCAAGTGACCAGGCAGTCTCTAGACAGGCAGGTTGTCACGGCAAGTGACCAGGCAAGTCTCTAGAACAGGGCAGGCATATACGACCTGATATGGTGGAGCCTCCAGGTAGGCTGCAGTCGGATGGCAGATGATCGCTCCCAGGTGAGCAGGCAAGAGCCGTGGATCTCTGCAGATGATGTCCGAACTTCCGGATGGAGCTGCAGTCGGATGGCAGATGATCGCTCCTAGATGAGCAGGCAAGAGCCGGGGATCTCTGCAGATGACGTCCGAACCTCTGGATGGAACCGCAGACGGATGGCAGACAGGCAAGCCGACAGGTAACAGGCAGGTAACTGGAATCAGGAGCTGATGGCTGAAACAGAGTTAGACTGCACAGGAACAACATTGCTCGGGCACCTACATTAAGGAGGAAGCCCTTAATATAGGGTGGAGTCCTCCAGCATTGGCTGGAGACTGATTTGGAAAATGCGCGCGGCTCCTTTAAGAGCGGGGGAGGGTGCGGGCGCGCGCCCTAAGGCCAGTAGCAGGGAAGGAGCGCGCGGGACCAGCAGGGCGGAAGGAGGACGCCGAGGATGCCAGAGGCGTAGAGGAGGCTGGAAGCACTGAGGACGCTGAGCGCAGGTGAGGAGAGCGACGTCCCTGTCTGGCAGCAGGCAGGGACGCGGGCGCTACAGTACCCCCCCCTCTAGGCCCCCCTTCTTTAGGCCAGAAAGAAATTTAGCTAGGATAAGAGGGGCATGGATGTTCTCCCGAGGCTCCCAGGTTCTCTCCTCAGGACCAAACCCCTTCCAATCCACCAAAAAATAAGTCTTTCTTCCTACCCTTTTTGTGGCCAGAATGTTCTCTACCTCAAATTCATCATCAGCAGACACTGGAGCAGGAGGTGTACCTGTAGACTTAAAAAAAGAGTTAAGAACCACAGGTTTGAGGAGAGATACATGAAAAGAATTAGGAATTCTCAAATTGGCCGGGAGTTTCAATTTATAGGACACCGGATTGATCTGACTGATGATCTCAAAAGGACCGATGAACCGAGGACCTAACTTGTAGGACGGAATTTTGAGTCGAACATATTTGGACTAAAGCCAGACTTTGTCCCCAGGACGGAATTGAGGAGGATCCAGACGTTTTTTCAGCATGTCTTTTCATGCGCTCGGATGACTGAATGAGTGCGGACCGGGTACTCTCCCAGATGGAGGAGAATTCTCTAACCAGAGATTCCGCAGCTGGATTGTCCACAGAGATGGAAACAGGGACAGGGATCCGAGGGTGCTGACCGAAGACTACAAAAAACGGAGACTTGGTGGAAGATTCGCTCTCATGATTATTGTAGGAGAATTCGGCCCAAGGCAGGAGCTCCACCCAGTCAGAATGGTGGGCATTAACGAAGTGTCGAAGATAACTGGTCAAATTCTGATTTATTCGTTCAACTTGTCCATTGGACTGTGGGTGGTAAGCGGAGGAAAAATCCAGGGTGACGTCTAACAACTTACAAGTGGCTCTCCAGAAACGTGAGGTGAACTGAACCCCACGATCCGACACAATGTGACGAGGCAGACCATGAAGACGGAAGATGTGGCGGATAAAGTCTTTAGCCAACTCGGGTGCAGACGGAAGACCTGGCAGAGGAATGAAGTGAGCCATCTTGGAAAAGCGGTCAGTGACCACCCAAATGACTGTACAACCAGCAGAGACGGGAAGATCAGTAATGAAGTCCATGGCTATATGCTGCCAGGGGGCAGCGGGTACAGGAAGCGGAAGAAGACGGCCGGTAGGCAGGTGTCTCGGAACTTTGTTGCGGGCACAGGAAACACAGGCAGAAACAAAGTCTATTACGTCTTTGTGCAGGGTAGGCCACCAATAATGCCGGGTAATGAGTTGGAGGGTCTTTTTTTGACCAGCGTGGCCAGCGAGTTTAGACGAGTGACCCCAATGTAGGATTCTCTTCCGATCGGTTTCTGATACGAACGTCTTACCAGGAGGGAGACGATTTAGACTCACGGGAGCCACCTGCATCACTCTGGCGGGATCGATGATATGTTTAGGCTCATCTTCGAGATCCGACACCAGGAAAGACCGAGACAAGGCATCCGCCTTGACGTTTTTGTCAGCTGGGCGAAAATGCAAAAGAAAATCGAAGCGGGCAAAAAACAAGGACCACCGGGCTTGGCGAGGATTAAGTCTCTGTGCTTGCTGGAGGTATGCCAGATTTTTGTGGTCCATGTAGATGATTACCGGATGAAGAGCCCCTTCGAGTAGGTAACGCCACTCCTCCAATGCCAACTTAATGGCCAATAACTCTCGATCTCCTATGGAGTAGTTGCGCTCGGAGGAGGAGAAGAGTTTGGAGAAGAAACCGCAGGATACCATCCTCCCGGATGAAGCTTTTTGGGTAAGTACCGCTCCGGCTCCAGCAGAGGAAGCGTCCACCTCCAGGAAGAACTGCTTGTTGCCGTCCGGGCGATGCAGCACTGGAGCGGAAGAGAAGGCCTGTTTAAGAGAAAGGAAGGCCTCCTCTGCTTCGGTCGTCCACTGTTTGGGGTTAGCATCCTTGCGAGTGAGCGCTGAGATTGGAGCAGTCCTGGAAGAGAAGTGCGGTATGAAGAGACGGTAATAGTTGGCGAATCCCAGAAACCGCTGAATGGCCTTCAACCCCTCTGGTCGGGGCCATTTCTCGATGGCAGACAATTTCTCCGGATCCATTCGTAGGCCTGTCTGAGAAATGATGTAGCCCAGAAACGGAAGCGATGTCTGCTCAAAGAGGCACTTCTCATATTTGGCGAAGAGGTGATTCTGCCTGAGCCTGAGCAGAACCTGACGAACATCCCTCCGGTGAGACTGAAGATCCGGAGAGAAGACCAAGATGTCGTCAAGGTACACCACAACGCAGGAGTAGAGGAGGTCCCGGAAGATGTCATTGACCAACTCCTGAAAGACTGCTGGAGCATTACAGAGACCAAAGGGCATCACCAAGTACTCGTAGTGGCCGTCCCGGGTGTTGAATGCCGTCTTCCATTCATCTCCTCGACGGATACGAACCAGGTTGTATGCTCCACGAAGATCTAGTTTGGTGAAGACTCTAGCCCCTCTAAGACGATCAAACAGTTCTGGAATGAGCGGAAGAGGGTACTTATTCTTCACCGTGATCGAATTTAGGCCTCTGTAGTCAATACAGGGACGGAGAGATCCGTCTTTCTTTTTAACGAAGAAGAAACCTGCTCCCGCTGGGGAGGTAGATTTCCGGATGAATCCCTTTGCTAAGTTCTCCTCGATATATTCGGACATCGACCTGGTCTCAGCAGCAGACAACGGGTAAATACGCCCACGGGGAGGCGTAGTACCGGGCAACAGGTCAATCGGGCAATCATATGGTCTATGCGGGGGTAATGTCTCTGCTTCCTTTTTATTGAAGACATCAGCAAATGACCAATATGGAATCGGGAGTCCAGGTAGATTAGCAGGTGCAGGAGAAGAATAGATAGGATGAACAGGCACCAGACACGTTTTATGACAGTCCTGTCCCCAGCGAAGAACCTCTCCACTCTGCCAATCGAGCACAGGTGCATGTTTTTGGAGCCAAGGCAGACCTAGTAAGAAAGCATGAGAGAGTCCGGGTAAAACATGAAACGAGATGCTCTCAGAATGCAACATTCCCACCTGCAGGTTATGACTTCGGTGATAAGTCGGATGGGATGAGGTAGGAGGCCCCCATCCACAGCAGCAACAGATACAGGTTCAACAAGAGGTTTGGTGGGAATGTGATACTTCTCTACTAGAGCCTGTGACACGAGATTCCCAGCTGCTCCAGGATCAAGTTGGGCCATTTCGAAGTGGCGGTTCTTACCGAGCAGAATTGAAACCGACAGCAGCAGGGATGAAGAGGATTTATTTTTGTCTAGATTGACCTCTCCGAGCGAACCTAGACACAGGCGTTTCCCGACTTCTCCGGACAGGTTTGGATCCAGTGCTCCTTACTGCCGCAGTAGAAGCAACTTCTCTCGGCACGGCGTGAGTCCTGACGGGCTTTGACCATCTTGGTCTGGTCGACCTGCATAGGCTCAACAGTGTGCACCTGAGGAGAAACGGAAGAGGTTATGGATCTCTGACACGAGGGTGCAAGATGGGAAATTTTTTTTTTACGGGTGATCTCTTTGGCTCGTTCCTGGAACCGTAGATCAATTCGATTGGCAAGATTTATTAAATCATCTAGAGAGGTTGGAATGTCCCGACCGGCAAGTTCGTCTTTAATACGGCCGGACAGACCCTCCCAGAAGACCGAAATTAGAGCTTCATTGTCCCAAGCTAGTTCTGAGGCTAAAGTCCGGAACCGTATGGCATATTGACCAATGGTGAGGCTCTCCTGACGGAGACGCAGCAGAGATGATGCAGAGGAAGTCTTCCGTCCAGGTTCGTCGAATACCTTCCGGAAGGCCGAGAGAAAAGCAGGCAGGTCAGATACCAGAGGATCCTCTCTCTCCCAGAGAGGATTAAGCCAGGCCAGGGCCTCTCCGGTGAGATGGGACATGATGAAGGCAATTTTGGCCCGATCAGAGTTAAACTGGTGTGCCAGGAGTTCAAAATGCAGGGTGCACAGATTAATGAAACCCGAGCCAGAGCAGGATCGCCTCCAAACCTAGGAGGAGCTGACAGTCGGGGTCCGGGAATGGAAACCACGGAATTGGGAATCAGCGGGACTGACGGATTATGAGTCATGGCTCCAGCGATGGTTGCTGGTGATGAATTCAGAGTGTCCAGACGGGAATTGACGTTCCGCAGGTGACCCAGGATGGCCTCCTGTTGAGACCTCTGGCGAGACAGCTCATGACACAGTTCCGGGGGTGAAGGGGTTTGGGTGCCACCGGGTTCCATGGCCCGAGCAAACTGTAACGGGTCTGGTGGGTGGAACTACTGACGAGACAGGTCAGGTTGGTGGAACCACAAAGCTTTATTATACAAGAGAGATTACTTGTAAGAGAGCGGGTGGCACCCGGGAAAAGGGCAGGGAATCACGGCAGGGGATATAGGTAGTCTCTGGACAAGCAGGTTTGTCACAGCAAGTGACCAAGGAAGTCTCTGGGCAGGCAGGTTGTAATGGTAAGTGACCGAGGCAGTCTCTGGGACAGGCAGGTTGTCACGGCAAGTGACCAAGGCAGTCTCTGGGACAGGCAGGTTGTCACGGCAAGTGACCAGGCAGTATCTGGACAGGCAGGTTGTCACAGCAAGTGACCAAGGCAGTCTCTGGGACAGGCAGGTTGTCACAGCAAGTGACCAAGGCAGTCTCTGGGACAGGCAGGTTGTCACAGCAAGTGACCAAGGCAGTCTCTGGGACAGGCAGGTTGTCACGGCAAGTGACCAGGCAGTGTCTGGACAGGCAGGTTGTCACGGCAAGTGACCAGGCAGTCTCTGGACAGGCAGGTTGTCACGGCAAGTGACCAGGCAGTCTCTGGACAGGCAGGTTGTCACGGCAAGTGACCAGGCAGTCTCTAGACAGGCAGGTTGTCACGGCAAGTGACCAGGCAGTCTCTAGACAGGCAGGTTGTCACGGCAAGTGACCAGGCAGTCTCTAGAACAGGGCAGGCATATACGACCTGATATGGTGGAGCCTCCAGGTAGGCTGCAGTCGGATGGCAGATGATCGCTCCCAGGTGAGCAGGCAAGAGCCGTGGATCTCTGCAGATGATGTCCGAACTTCCGGATGGAGCTGCAGTCGGATGGCAGATGATCGCTCCCAGGTGAGCAGGCAAGAGCCGGGGATCTCCGCAGATGATGTCCGAACTTCCGGATGGAGCTGCAGTCGGATGGCAGATGATCGCTCCTAGATGAGCAGGCAAGAGCCGGGGATCTCTGCAGATGACGTCCGAACCTCTGGATGGAACCGCAGACGGATGGCAGACAGGCAAGCCGACAGGTAACAGGCAGGTAACTGGAATCAGGAGCTGATGGCTGAAACAGAGTTAGACTGCACAGGAACAACATTGCTCGGGCACCTACATTAAGGAGGAAGCCCTTAATATAGGGTGGAGTCCTCCAGCATTGGCTGGAGACTGATTTGGAAAATGCGCGCGGCTCCTTTAAGAGCGGGGGAGGGTGCGGGCGCGCGCCCTAAGGCCAGTAGCAGGGAAGGAGCGCGCGGGACCAGCAGGGCGGAAGGAGGACGCCGAGGATGCCAGAGGCGTAGAGGAGGCTGGAAGCACTGAGGACGCTGAGCGCAGGTGAGGAGAGCGACGTCCCTGTCTGGCAGCAGGCAGGGACGCGGGCGCTACAATATAGCTTATTCTCTACTTCTCTGAACATAATTTGCCATCAAACTTAACTGTACCCAAAAGGTTCATGCAGCCTTTATCTACCCCCCCCCCATTTCCTCGGTTGTGCCATCATTGTAAATAAGCCCCTGTAATTGGTGTCACCCCCACCTCATTGTAGATAGTAAGCACTGAAGAGCAGTGTTGTCATTATTTTTGCTTTAATGTTTGATTATCTTAAACTTGGTAACTTTTCCGTTATATATGAACTGCTGACTTGAAAAGCTGTGTGGAATTTGTTTGCTATATATAAATAAAGGTTATTATTATTAATAGATTGAAGATGGTGAAGTTCAATCTGTTAGCTGTGACATGTGTAGGAGGAAAGAATTTTACGTGAGCACAATTACATAAATGAGGGTTTGCTGCTGTGCCGACACAGGGTGGACTAGGGTGAACACGACAAGCTGCTGGACTGTGAGAGAGGTGCAGGCGGAGATGTTACGGTGGATTTAGAAAGATGGTGTGTGCTTGGTATGTTAGATCAGTCAAACACAGCAGGCATGTCCAATTCTATATCAGCTGACAGGCTCTCAGTCACCCCAACTGTAGGTGGTAAACAAGTGGAGGTTCTTCAGCTTGAGACCTGTGTGACAACACTTGCCACGATGAGGGAGGAGGAAGAATCAGAAGATGCAGTTGATGGTGTGGACTGTGGTTGGAGATGCCCACTTGTCTGCATTTTAGCACAGTGACATTCCCAGATTAACGTATGTTGATAGCACATGTGACCGTTAAAGCATATTGTACTGAAATTATTTCATTTTTTTTTACTCTACTAGGTATTTTTTTTAAAAAGTTGACAGTTAACATGATTTTTTTTTAGCTTTTTGCCAGTCTAAAAAAAGACCAAAGATAGGCAACTGCAGAACCACAAACATTGCTGTACACTGCCAGAGTTGGGGCTCAGGATGCATTGGTTGTCGTGGTTGTATAACTGTGTTTATGTAACCTCCTCATCTTCCTCCTCTGCTGAGCTACTCAGCTGCATGCCTCTGGCTTTACACCAAGTGTGATCTACTATCTCATCGTCATCCTCTCTGTTCTCCCACTCCTCGGCCTGAGAATCGCCCTCCTCCTCTTCCTGCCTTGACAGTACAGTACAGAACAGTCCACGGGTGCCTCAAGTATCTGAGTCTCGTCACAAATGGATCACGTTCGCCTAACGGGGTTAACTTCTGTTGACGAGGGTTTGGTTTATGCTTGTACCAATCTTCGTCTGGCCATGGATCAAAGTGAGAAAAAATTTGGCCATCAGTGGAGATGATTTCCTCCTCTTAACTCTGTGAATCTTTAGCGTACACTGCCCATGGCATACAATGTGTGAAGAGATGTGCAGACTCGGCCATCTGTGGTTCCCCACACTCAGTTGGGCACTTGGAGAGTTTTGATGTGGGTGAAAAAAGGGTAATTGGGGTGCCACCACTGAGGACTGTACTGTGTGTGATGTTAAGGTGAGAAAGAGGAGCAGAGGCCACTTGATGCAGCGCTTGACATCTACTGGAGCACATGTTCTTTCTGGCCCTCATCTTCAAAGTGTACTGTTGTATAGCTGCCAAAGAAAGTGAGCGGAGTTCAGTAAAAGAAGTTGGAAAAATGCTGTGCAATTGCTCTCTGCAGCAAAACAAACCGACTTCTCATCCCTCATATCATACCTGTCTCACAACCCTAATCAGCTAGTCAGAACTTTTAATTCTTTCCTGCGTCCACCAGCTCCCCTTCCCTCTCATCTCAGCTGAATATTTTGCCTCACCACCTGTGAACTTGACACAATAATGTTCCACCTAGAGTTGAGCGAAACATGTCGGTCAGATTCAAAAATCACCGACTTCCGCCAAAGTTGGGTTTCGCCAAGCGAAACCCGACCATAGCGTGAGGTCGGCCATGCAGTCATTGACCCAAGCGCCAAAATCAGTTTCCCCATAATGCTTGCAGGCGCCTTTTCTCAGCCAATGAGCAAGGACGCACACTGTGGGCAACGAGATGACATGGGCAGCGGCCACCACCATCTTAGAGAAGGGCATTGCAGTGATTGGCTTGCTTTGTGTGGCGACACAGTGGCTATAAAAGCCTGACCGCTGACCGCCATTTTACTTCTGCCAATCTTAGCGAAGGGAGAGGTTGCTGCCGCTGTTTCTCAATAGGGAGAGAGTTAGGCAGGAAAGCAAAGTGATTCTGTGCTTGTGCTGATAGCAATTGTGCTGTACAGGTAGTGTGCAGTGACAGGGGAGGATTTTGTTGTGTGCAGCAGCGCTGATTATTAGGCTGCCTGCCAGTGTCAGGGGAGGATTTTCTTTTGTGCAGCAGAGCTGGTTAATAGGCCGCCTGCTAGTGTCGGGGTCGTAACGACATATCACTCATCCTCCAGTCATGCCAAATTAGACTACGAGCACGGGTCGACCAAGAATGAATCAGGCAATACGCTGGTTCAGACTTCAGAGCATGCTCTTAAAATGGTGTTAACAGGCAACCATCTCAGCAAGTTCTGAACTTTATTTTCACATACATAAAATTACATACACAGGACATTAGGGTGGAGTAAAGGCGGGATGAGGAGAAAGAGATATGCTGAACATATCCATATATGTACACGTCCAGCATCTGGTCATCCTAATTGGTCCTTAGATCTTCTTCTAAGTCCTCCTTGATCATGTTGTCATCCTTAGTTTCATTTCTTGAAGAAAGATTCTATTGTTCTCGTGTATCATGTGGTTCCTCAATTCCCCAAAGGTGGGGGGCATTTCAGTGGATCCAGTTCAAATTATTAGATAGTTAGTGTAATACAGTGATAGGACACAAGGTGGAGACAGACACCAGCAGATACTGACATTATCTTAAAATAAGTTTCAATCTGAATAGTATTCTTTTAAGGAAAACTTTGTGTTTACCTTGACATATCAAAATAACAAGACACATATACACACTATGAATATAAAAGTATAGTAGAAAATTATATTTTACCTTGACAATCCCCCCTAAACACTAAGTTTTCCCTTAATTTATGCGGCCTTCGAGACTGTCCATGTGTGGGGACAGGGGTAATGGATTTCTTCGCTT
Organism: Oophaga sylvatica; assembly: GCA_033576555.1. NCBI lineage: Eukaryota > Metazoa > Chordata > Amphibia > Anura > Dendrobatidae > Oophaga > Oophaga sylvatica. The sequence goes on from JARQOD010009541.1 coordinate 22,440, forward strand.
GGTCATTTTAGAAACTGGCCCCTTATGGACCGCCCCCAAACAACCAAGTCCCTACCAAAACCTGCACATGGAGTTCTCCAACTGTCCCTAAACTAAATCTCTTATTTCCATTTGTATTTTGTTATAGGGGGTTTTATCAGGTTTATCCTGCGGAGTATATTTCTCCATATCACCCTTATCAGTGTCTTCATATAGTAGCGACACAACTTCCTGATGAAGGAAAGTACCTGAGGAGGCGGCTGCATTGGTCACAGCTTTCCTATACATAGATATCACACAACATAGAATTATCAATCCTAGCACCAAAAAGCCTTGTTACCACTAAGCAGGCTTGTTGGAGAAATCCTTTAAATCCTCCAAGCCACTCTGAGAAGAAAGAGGTATCTACTCCTGCATTGGCCTTTATTTCCTGAGCCAGATTTTTAATCTTTGTAAGGGCCACTATAGTTTTCCCATTGACTCCAGAATTCTGAGGAATATAAGTACAACATTCTTCCCCTATCATCCCACAGACTTCATCTTTTTCAGCTAGAATCATGTCAATGGCCAGTCTATTTTGAAGAGTCATTCTTGTGTTGGGGCCCAATTCCTCAACTATACCCTGGAAAGTATCTTGACTAAAATTGATAAATCTTTGCTCGTGTAGTATATATAATTCATCCAATCTACATTGTAATTGATCTGCACAGTTGGGATGAGAGAACGGAAACCCGCCAGGATCTGATTCTGAGCTTTGTATTCGTCTGGGACCCCCCTAGGAACACCTATGGAATCCATATAAACTTTGGGATCCTCAGCATAACCGGTGTGCAGCTGACCCAGACTCCTTCTTTTTCTGGATATCAGTGGAGCTATATTCTCGGATCCAGACTCTTTCTCACGTGTCTTTTAATGACTACCCAGTCTCCAGACTGCAGACTCCCAGGATCCAGGTTCGGATCTGGAAGAGAACTGAAAACATTATCATATACTTTCTTGAGTCTTTTATGCAAATCCCTTACATATGAACTTAATACATGGTTACTTATTTCCAATGCTTGGGAAAAGAAACATCCTAAACTAGGCACTTTGCCAAATAGTACTTTATACGGAGAAAGTCCAGTTTTTCTATTTGGAGTGTACCTTACTGAGTATAGGGCTAATGGTAAACATTCAGGCCAAGATTTCCCTGTTTCAGCCATGGCCTTTTAGATTTTTAACTTCAATGTCCTATTTAGTCCTTTTACTTTTCCACTGCTTTGTGGATAATATGGGGTGTGGAAAACTTGTTAAATTCCCAGAGCTGTCAAGACTTCATTTATTATTTCACCAGTGAAATGTGTACCTCTGTCTGTCAGGAGTCGAACCCGGTGCCTCTTGTCCACTGGCCAGCGGCTCTACCATCTGAGCTATTCTGCTGGCTGCAAAGTTCCTTGCTGAATCCAGATACCATTGACTTTTCTTCCTGATTGGCTACACCTAGTGCTCTCTTGATTGGGCCTCTGATTGCCAATTACACACCCTATATAAACCTGGCCCTGTGGGTGTGTCATTGCGAGATTATTGAGCTCCAAGCCTTTAGTCAAGCGTTTCCTCCTGATCCATTGCTACAAACACTGCTCTCCTGTGAACCGACCTCGGCCTGCCTTCTGACTACGTTATCTGCCTGCTCCTCTGTTACCGAACTGCCTTTCCTGTGTACCGACCTCCGGCTGCCACCTGACTACGTTATCCGCCTGATCCATTGCTACAAACACTGCTTTCCTGTGTACCGACCTCCGGCTGCCATCTGACTACGCTACCTGCCTCTGCTTCCCCTAGTGTTTGCAGTAACATCGGCTCCAACCCAGACGGGATCTTGACAGAATAATCTCGCGCCAAAATGGAGTCCGCTGTGAACACCCTGAGACGGCAAGTTACGGAGCTTCAAAGTTTTTGTACTGACTCTCAAGGAAAATATGCCAAGTTACAAACTGATTTCACGGCGATACAACAGGAAGTAATTGAGCTACAAAAACAACTTCTGGACGTGCGCAATTCAGGGTCAGAATCAAACGCGCGGCTGCCGCTGCCTGCAAAGTTCAGTGGGGATCGCAAGCAGTACCGAGGATTCCTCAATCAATGCCGCATATACTTCCAGATGCAACCTGCTCCCTTTACCAGTGAGAGGAAGAAAGTTTTTTTCATGATAAATCTCCTGACGGATGAAGCTCTTGCTTGGGCTTCACCTTATGTAGAAAAGGACTATGACCTCCTTAATGACCTGGAAGCCTTCACCGCAGCTATGAATCAAGTTTTTGATGACCCAAACCGCTGTGCCACAGCAGAAACCAAATTACATAATTTGCGCCAAGGACGTCGCTCTGTTGCGGAATATACATCGGAGTTCCGTCGCTGGGTGGCCGACACCACCTGGAATCCAGCGGCCCAGAGAAGTCAATTTCGACGAGGGCTATCAGAACCAGTGAAAGACGAGCTTGCCAGGGTTGAGACCCCTGACCAGTTGGAGGACTTTATTCAACTATGTATCCGGATTGACCAGAGACTTACTGAAAGGAGAAAGGAGAGACTGCGAGCACTTGGGAATAGCCCTGGCTTCTCATTTTCAGCATCAGACCACCAAGAAAAGACGCAAGTTGTGTCTGAACCGATGCAGATCGACGTCATCCGAAGACCACTCTCTGCACAGGAGAAGGAGAGGCGACGTGCAGAACATCTCTGCCTCTATTGTGGGGACCCTGGACACTATGCCATCAACTGTCCTAACAAAAGGACTATAGCCTTTACCAACAACAGGTCTGCCAGCAATACGGACCTTTCTCAGCAGTCGGATTCCATCTTGCAGACTATCTCATCAGTAACGCCAGAAATAGACAAAATACATACCACATCATCTCATTTTGTAATCCCCATTCAGGTTGTAATGGGCACCCAAAAAATACAATGCTCTGCCCTGTTGGATTCGGGAGCAGGAGGAAATTTTATGGACTTAAAATTTACACGTGATAATAATATTTCCAGTAGGACCAAATCCACACCAATTGAAATGGAAACTGTGGATGGATCACCTTTGTCTTCTGGACCTGTCACGCATGAGACAATCGAACTGGAGATTTGTATCGACCCGGATCATCATGAAGCTGTCAGTTTCCACCTTATTTCATCTCCGAAATTTCCGGTTATTCTAGGGATCCCCTGGTTTTCAGTCCATAACCCTTCTATCAACTGGGCATCAAGGACCATCACCTTTCCATCTGACTACTGTAAGAATAATTGTCATAAGGAACCCCCTGTTCTCCAACAAGTCCAAATCTCTGAGATTTCGCATGAGAAGGAAGAGAAACTACCACCTCAATATCAGCAGTTCTCTGATGTCTGCAGTAAGAAGAAAGCAGATCAATTACCTCCTCACCGTCCTTACGACTGTCCCATTGAATTGCTGCCAGGAGCAACCATTCCATTTGGACGGATTTACAATCTTTCCGAACCTGAATTGAAGGTATTAAGAAAGTTCCTGGATGAAAATTTAGAGAAAGGCTTTATTCGACCTTCCACATCTCCAGCTGGGGCACCCCTGTTCTTTGTTGAAAAGAAAGACTCCACTCTGCGGCCATGTATTGACTCAGAGAGATGAATAATATCACTGTCAAGAATCGCTACCCGCTACCCTTGATTCCTGAACTATTTGAGAGACTCCGTTCTGCGAAAATCTTTACGAAGCTGGATCTTAGAGGGGCTTACAACCTCATACGGATTCGCCCAGGAGATGAGTGGAAGACCGCCTTCAGAACGAGATATGGACATTTTGAATCTCTTGTTATGACCTTTGGCCTTAGCAATGCCCCAGCCACCTTTCAACATTTTATTAATGATGTATTTCGAGATTTCTTGGACCAATTCGTTGTGGCTTATCTCGATGACATTCTTATATTTTCAGACACCTTGGAAGAGCATCGCAGGCACGTCCAGTTAGTCTTGGAACGACTACAGGAGAACCATCTCTACATTAAACTTGAAAAATGTGAGTTTGAACAAACCAGTATCCAATTTCTGGGATATATCATCTCCCCAGAAGGTCTGAGCATGGATCCCGGCAAAATCAATGCTGTAGTAGACTGGCCTGTTCCAAGAAATTTAAAAGACGTCCAGCGTTTCATAGGATTTGCAAATTTTTACCGAAAATTTATAAAGAACTTTTCACGGATCATACTACCAATTACTACACTAACAAAAAAGACCAAAGCATTTTTCTGGTCTCCGGGCACAGGAGGCTTTTGACAAGTTGAAAACTCTTTTTACGTCTGCTCCATTGTTAGTACACCCAAATCCTGAATTGCCATTTACTGTCGAAGTGGACGCCTCGGACTCTGCAGTGGGAGCCATTCTGTCTCAGCGAGTTGGGGACAAGATGCAACTTCACCCATGTGCGTTTCTTTCCCACACCATGTCATCTGCAGAAAAGAACTACGACATTGGTAATAAAGAACTGTTAGCCATTAAAGTTGCCTTCTCCGAGTGGAGACATCTTCTGGAAGGTGCCAATCACCCTGTGACTGTTCTCACGGACCACAAGAATCTTGAATTCCTCCGTACAGCAAAAAGATTGTCTGCAAGACAAGCACGATGGGCCTTATTTTTCTCAAGATTCAATTTTATAATCTCTTACCGGCCTGGTTCAAGAAATGGCAAGGCTGACGCCCTGTCCAGGATGTGTTCGGAACCTCAGGAGAGGTCTAGTAATGATGATACAATTCTAGGCCCTAAAAATTTTTTGGGAATATTGCACTCTAGAGGACTATGTAATAGAATTAAAGATGGATATCAAGAGGACTCTTTCCTTAATCATCCTTCGGAAGACGTCGATCTTTCATTCAAAGAGGGGTTTTGGATGCAGAAACACCAAATATATGTACCTGAATCTTCTCGCCTTGAAGTCCTCAAAAGTGTCCATGATTCTAAACTGGCAGGACATCCTGGAGTTGCAAAAACACAAGACTTACTACTTCGTTTCTTTTGGTGGCCTAATTGTAGGAAGGACGTGAGGAAATATGTTTCAACCTGTTTAACATGCGCACGAAACAAGACCCCACGATCGTCTCCTCTAGGACTCTTACAACCACTCCCAGTTCCATCCAGGCCTTGGGGATCTATTTCCATGGATTTTATTGTGGAACTACCCCCTTCTAAACAGATGACCGTCATCCTTGTCATAGTGGACCGACTCACAAAAATGGCCCACTTTATTCCAACTGAAGGAATTCCTACTGCTGAAAAAACTGCAGAACTGATGATCAAAGAGGTATTCAGGTTACATGGAATTCCTGACAGCGTGGTGTCTGACAGAGGCGTTCAGTTTACATCAAAATTTTGGAAGAGTTTCTGTACAGCCTTGGGAGTCACGGTGAATCTTTCTACCGCTTTCCATCCTCAGTCCAATGGCCAGACGGAGAGAACGAACCAGACTTTGGAGCAATACCTCCGTTGCTTCATTTCCTATCTTCAGGATGACTGGGTGGACTATTTACCAACAGCAGAGTTTGCCTACAACAACTCCATACATAGCGCTACATCTCAAACCCCATTTTTTGCTAATTATGGAGTACATCCAGTATTTATCCCTAATCTGCCAGTGAACACTCCCATTCCTGCTGTTAATGACAGGCTTACAAAATTACAGGAATCCCAGAAGGAATTATCAGAGATATTGCTCAAGACCCAGGAAGAATATAAGGAAGCAGCAGATAAACATCGGAGAGTGCCCCCTGCTCTTCAGGTTGGAGACAAAGTTTGGCTGTCCACTAAAAACCTTAAGACACATGTGCCATCCTCCAAATTGGGTCAGAAATTCATTGGACCTTTTCAAATTTCTGCAAAAATTAACCAGGTTGCTTTTCGTTTAAAACTTCCCAACAATCTAAAGATTCATCCAGTGTTTCACATATCCTTGCTCAAACCCTTCTGTGAAAACCCGTTTCCAGGAAGAATTCAGCCACCTCCTCCACCAGAAAGGATCCGTGGTGAAGAAGAATACATTGTGGATAAGATTCTGGACTCCCGAAAATTCAGAGGTAAACTGCAGTATCTGGTGCAGTGGAAGGGTTACGGACCAGAGGAAAATTCATGGGAACCAAGGGAGAACGTCCATGCTCCTAGACTAACAAGAGCCTTTCATCAGAGGTACCCGGATAAGCCAGCTCCTGAGATGTCCAGAGGCCATCCTGGAAGGAGGGGAGTACTGTCAGGAGTCGAACCCGGTGCCTCTTGTCCACTGGCCAGCGGCTCTACCATCTGAGCTATTCTGCTGGCTGCAAAGTTCCTTGCTGAATCCAGATACCATTGACTGTTCTTCCTGATTGGCTACACCTAGTGCTCTCTTGATTGGGCCTCTGATTGCCAATTACACACCCTATATAAACCTGGCCCTGTGGGTGTGTCATTGCGAGATTATTGAGCTCCAAGCCTTTAGTCAAGCGTTTCCTCCTGATCCATTGCTACAAACACTGCTCTCCTGTGAACCGACCTCGGCCTGCCTTCTGACTACGTTATCTGCCTGCTCCTCTGTTACCGAACTGCCTTTCCTGTGTACCGACCTCCGGCTGCCACCTGACTACGTTATCCGCCTGATCCATTGCTACAAACACTGCTTTCCTGTGTACCGACCTCCGGCTGCCATCTGACTACGCTACCTGCCTCTGCTTCCCCTAGTGTTTGCAGTAACATCGGCTCCAACCCAGACGGGATCTTGACACTGTCATTTTCGGTCACCTTTGGTACTCCATACCTGCACACCACCTCCGCAAGCAGCTTCTTTACGATTGCCGCAGCCGTAGCCTTGGCAATCGGGAAAGCCTTCGGCCAACCTGAGAATAAATCAAAAACACACCAACACGTTCTCCCATGACCCTGATTTTGGCAGCCGAATATAATCAATCTGCAGTCTCTGGAAAGGATAGAAGGGCCGAGGGGCATGTTTGGGTGGTGTCTTGACTACCCTTCTCTTATTATGCGTAGCACATACCATGCATCCTGGGTCAAACCTTCTATACAGGTGGAAAAGCCTGGTGCTACCCAATGCTTCTGCATCACACTCATTACAGCAGTTTTGGACTGGTGGGTTGGCCCATGTAACATCTGGGCGACCGCAGGGTACAACGCCCTTGGAAGGCATCGGCGCATCCCTCTTCCCCATACCCCAGTTGCTGCATTCAGACATGCACCTTCTTTTTCCCACTTTTCTACTTCCTCCTGGCGCACCTGAGCCTGCATCTGGGCTAAGGCATCCTCCGACACAAAGGGATTTTTGGGAGCGCTTACCTGGTGCATCGTTACCCCTTGGAGTGGTCTACTGGCTGCTGTTTTTGCTGCTGCATCGGCCATTGCGTTTCCTTTACTCACCTGATCAGTGCGTCTGGTATGTGCTTTAACTTTTATGACAGCTACCTCTTTTGGCAATTGTAATGCATCAATTAACTGCTGGACTGCGTCAGCATTTTTAATGGGATATCCTGCTGCCATCAGGAATCCTCTAGATTTCCAAATTGGACCCAAATCATGAGCTATACCGAATGCGTATCTAGAATCTGTGTAGATGTTAACAATTCTACCTTCAGCTATCTTACAGGCCTCGGTCAGAGCCTTAAATTCAGCCTCCTGGGCCGACTGATATGGGAGCATTGGTTCTGCTTTGATTACTGCATTCAGGGAGACGATGGCATACCCAGTGTGGAAGGTACCTGAGTCATCTTGGTAGCGAGTTCTACAAAAGATTTAAAGTCAACATTACGTCTTTCAGTTTTAAACACTGTGGGTAGGCCTGCTGTTTCCTGTGCCATAAGCTGAACATAATCATAAGGAATCTCCTCTCTTGGATCTTCTTTGTACAATACCTGACCTCCCCCCTAGATCCGAGAGAGGTAACAATGTGGCAGGATTAAGTGTGGTACATCTCTGCAAAGAAACATTTGGAGGCATTAAAAGTGCACATTGCAATCGAAGATGACGTGCAGCTGAAAGATGTGCCGACTGCACCTGGTTCAGTATGGTGTATACATCATGAGGTGTAAGTGCTGTCAGTGGATAATCAAGAACGATATCTGACGATTTGTGGATCAATAGTCCTACAGCATGTACCGCCCGTACACAGGACGGGGCACCCCTAGTCACTGCATCTAGTCTTTCACTGAAACAGGCCACTGGCCTTTGATTGTCACCATGTAACTGAGTCAATACTCCTGCCGCGTGTCCCTGCTGCTAATGGAGATACAGGGTGAATAGTAGTTCATAGTTGGGGGTTCCTAGCGCTGGAGCTGCCACAATCCTGTTTTTGAGGGAATGAAAACAGTCTATACCTTCAGGAGTTAGTTTAAAAAGCACAATGGTGATACAGTCATAGAGAGGCTGCATGAGGATTGACACAGCACGAATCCACTGCCTGCAGTAGAAAATCAGTCCAAGAAATATCCTAAGAGCGGCAACATTAACAGGCATAGGAAAGTTCTGTACAGCTTCTTTGCG
>JARQOD010009542.1:0-30930 GCA_033576555.1 Oophaga sylvatica
CTTAAACAATTTTACTGTAAATATCAATCCCCGTTCCCTTGTTTCTGCCCTGTTTTCCGGGTGAAAATGCTACTGGTTTACCAAGCTTGACCTCAGGGGGGCTTTAACCTTTTGCATTAACACGGGGATGAAGGGAGAGGGCATTAAAATACCCTGGGGCATTTTGAGTACCTATGATCCCCTTTGGGCTCCTAATGCCCCCTTCCGCTTCCAGCCTTTCTATGACTTTTCAGGTTTTTTGTGGAAAAATTTCTGATTGTTTTTTTGGGGTGATATCTTGATTTTTTCTAAGACGGGACCTTCATGTGAAACTTTTTCGAATTTGGTTCCAGATTTTGGAGAGAGAATGCTCTGTTGTGAAGGGACAAAGGTTTTTTTGGCGAAAAGGGGATCTCTTTTTGGGGATTCATTTTGTCCCCATCTGATTAAAAGGGAAACCCGGTAAAGGTCAGGCCTCTGTGATTGGGTAAACCCTACTTCTTTTAAAGGGTCTTAAGTTTTTGGGGGTTTTCCCCCAATTTTTTGTAAATTTATTGGTAATTTCTCGGTTAATTTTTAAACCATAATGTTTTGACCAGAAAGGGTTTCTGTTGGTAAATTTGGCCCCTGAGGCAGTCCTGCATTTCGGGGAACAAAAGCAGAGTTTCACTTCTGCTCCTGTTTCCAGCCATGTTTCCTCCCTTTCGGTGGAGGTTTGTGCCTTAAAAATTGGGGCGGGTGCCGTTTTGTCCCAAAAAGATCCAGAGACCTCTAAAAGTACCCTTGTGCCTTTTTCTCTCGAAAATTTTCTCCTACGAACGTAATTATGACGTGGGTATCGGGAGTTATTGGCCATGAAGTGGGCTTTTGAAGAGTGGAGACATTGGCTGGAGGGAGCCAAACATCAGGTGGTGGTCCTTACGGACCATAAGAATCTGGTCTATCTGGAATCTGCCAAGCGACTCAATCCTAGACAGGCCAGGTGGGCCTTGTTTTTCACACGTTTTAATTTTGTGGTTTCCTTTCTTCCTGGCACTAAGAATGTTAAGGCGGATGCCCTCTCGGGAGTTTCCTTGCGGACTCTCCTGAGTTATCTGATCTTCTGTTTATTTTGAAGAGGGTGTAGTTCTTTCCGCCATCTCGCCCAATTTGAGACTTGCTCTGGAGGGGTGTCAGGAGGATAGGCCCGAGCGCTGCCCTGTTGGAAATTGTTTGTCCCGGACCAATGGAAAAAGAGTGTGATGTCTGAGATTCATTGTTCCGCATTGACTGGGCATCCCGGAATTTTTGGTACCAGAGACTTGGTTAGTCGGTCCTTTTGGTGGCTACCTTGTCTCGTGATATCAGGGATTTGTGCAGTCCTGCGGGACTTGCCTCGCTCCAAGCCTTGCTTCTCGCTCTAGTGGTTTATTGATGCCATTGCTGTGCCCAGAGACCATGGACCCATATCTCTATGGATTTCATTTTCCGATCTTCTGTTTCTCAGAGAATGACCACCATCTGGGTAATTTTGTGATAGGTTTTCCAAAATGATACATCTTGTGCCATTACCTAAGTTTCCTTCCTCCTCTGAATTGGTGCCGGTTGTTCCTTCAGCACGTGTTTCGTTTACACGGCATTCCTGAGAACATTGTTCTGACAGAGGAGTCCATTTGTTTCCAGATTTTGGAGGACTTTTTGTTCTAACTGGGTGTTCAATTGTCTTTCCTCGGCATTTCATCCTCAGACCAATGGTCAAACTGAGAGAAAAAAACCAGCATTGGGAGACTTATCTTAGATGCTTTGTGTCTGCTGATCAGGATGACTGGGTCTCTTTTTGCCTTTGGCTGAGTTTGCTCTTAATAATAGGGTAGCTCTGCCACTGTGATGTCTCCGTTTTTCTGTAATTCTGGTTTCACCCTCGATTTTCTTCAGGACAGACGGAGGCTTTGTCTGTCCAGGGTTGACTCTGTTGTGGAGCGTATGCAACAGATTTGGGACCAGGTAGTGGAGAGGTTTGTCCCTCTCTCAGGAGAAGGCCCGCACGTTTGCTAACCGGCATAGGACTGATGGTCCTCGGTTTAAAGTGGGGGGACTTGTCTGGTTGTCCTCAAAGAATTTCCTATGAGAGTAGCATCTCCTAAATTTAAGCCTAGGTTCATTGGACCTTATAAGATCGTTGGAGATTATTAATCCTGTTTTTTCGTTTGGCTTCTTCCAGGGACATTTAAGATCCATAACGTGTTCCACAAGTCCTTGTTGAAGAGGTTTGTTGAGCCATGGTTCCTGCTGCTGTGCCTCCTGACCCTGTTTGGTTGAGGGCAATCTGGAGTACGTGGTTGAGAAAATATTGGATTCTCGTTTTTCTAGACGGAAACTCCAGTATTTGGTTAATGGAGAGTTATGGTCAGGAGACAATTCTTGGGGTGTTTGCTTCGGACATCCTGCTGGAGACTTATCGTGCTTATCATAGAACTCATCCTGACCGACCTGGTTGCTCAAATGAGGGTTCGGTGACCCCTCCTAAGGGGGGGGTACTGTTGTGAATGGGTTTGAGATGAGTTCTGAGCAGAGGCTCCCTCTGGTGGTTACAAGCGTACTAGTGAAGATTGTGAGGACTGGGAATCAGGTGTTACTGACTGGTCTTATATAAGGGAGTCATTTTCCCATCAGGGTTGCCGGTGATCAATTGTTCTGGTCTGAATCCTTCATTCCAGTTTCCCTTGTAGCCTGCTGTGTCGTGTCTGCATCTCCTGCTTCCAGATAAGTCTTTTTCTTCTTTTGTGTTTGTTGCTATATTTTTGCATTTTGTCCTGCACTTCTTTGGGGGCCTTCTGGGTCCCCTCCGGGGGCTTCTGCTTCTTCAGTTTAGTTCAGCCACTGGTTTTGTTCTTTTGCTTTTTTCCAGTTTTTTCAGTGGCTGCTGTTTTGATTTTGTTACACCAGAGAGCTAATTTAGGTGGTAGAGGTCGTGTGATCTCAGGTGATTTTGAAATTAGTAGAGTTGGGGTTTTTTCAGGGGTTTTCTGGATTGCAGTAAGTACCCTTCCTAACCTTTTCTATTTAGATAGTTTGGGCCCCAGCGTTTGCTCATACTTTTCTTCTGTGTCATATTTTTCCTCTTGTCTAACAGCCATTACATGTTTGGGGGCTTTTCTATTTCTTTGGGGTTCTACTCCGGGGCAGATAGCTTTCTATTTCTATCTTTAGGTGTAGTTAGTTTCTCAGGCTGTGACGAGGCGTCTAGGACCAACGTAGGAACGCTCCACGGCTGCCTCTAGTTTGTGGTGGTTAGTCAGGGTACTGCAATCCCATAGATTCCAACTGCTCTGGTGTATTGCCTTTTTACCCACTCCTCAGCTACCGAAAACATAACAGTTCTCCATTCCAGCCGAGAGCACTGGCTGCTACTGCTTTACAAGCAGCTCTGTGCGTCGGGCAGTGGAACAGCTCTGCAACAAGAGGGAGCACAAGCAGCGCCTCTGCACAGGGCAAGAGCAGTATGTTCCAAATGTGGCGAAGTTTTGTGTCAGCGCCACAAATGTCTACACCATCCGAGACGGCTCCAGCAGCAGGAGGCAACGTTTTCCGTAGATGGTGACAGACTACATGTCTTTCCTTTCAGTGTACTCCCAGATGGCTCTTCCCATCAAGTTTTGGGTCTCTAAGCTGGATACATGGCCAGGCTTAGCCGTATGCATTGGAGGTGCTGGCTTGCCCTGCTGCCAGTGTATTATCGGAGCGCGTTTCCCACACCATATTATCGGAGCGCGTCTTTAGTGCTGCAGGTGGTGTACTAACGACCGTCGCATGCGACTATCCTCCGATAATGTAGACCGGCTTTACTTTTCGAAAATGAACAAGGCATGGATCTCGCCTGAATTTGCCTGTCGTTTTTCCGATTAAATAACTGGTTGGCAACGTTATCCATGTCTCCTGTTATGTTCATCTTTCTACCACCTGAACTCTACTCCCTGGGCTACAACACTGCCAGTTGCTGCTCAGAAGTGTCGTGTCCACAGACCAATACACAAGCTATATGTTAGTGGGGTTCAGTAAACGCCAGCTGTTCCCCTGCTGTGTGTCCGGCAAGAAGTCTCCTGTTCCCTACACATGCACAGAAAACCCATGTCGAACATGCTCAAAATAGGGAAGAGCCGTCACCCTGATTGTTATCTTAAAACAGGAAAGTTTGAAGTTTTCCAGGCCTAGAATGATAAATTTTTATAAGAAATATGGACAAATAATAATTTGTCATCACAGCGCATATCTGACATGTCTATAGAAATGGTAACAAAAACTAAAACATAGTGTTCACTTTTTGAATTAATGCATAAAAAGTACATTTCATACTTATCAATTCATGCTTTTTAAGAACTTTATTGTACCTGTAAGATAATGCGTCAATGGATGTACGAATCATAAACATCATCATCTCATCCTCACGGTTATATTTAACAGACCTTAATAAAATACACAGACTGATGCCAACTGTAACTTCACACACACCATATGAAATGGCCAGCATCTAAACCTGGTAATATGTGCAATAATAAATTATTAATCTAGAAAGTGCATCATGCATGCGGACAATAGGTAGTTATACCTGCAAGTGCGGTGAAACAACCACAACAGATATAAATTAATAATGGTATATAGTATCACAGTGCTAGTTACTCATGGACAATGTCGATCTAATACTGTACCTCAATAATGCAGCGTCAACCATCATGCTTGTTAGTCTTGTAATTGTTAAAGAGGGAAGTGTTTTTTTTGTTGCTCATAGGTGGAGTATTATACAGTAAATGATTACTGCTGTCGTATTTTTGGGGTCCCTAGGGCAGACTAACGCTGCGTAAAGTCACATTTTATAGAGAGTCATATAGAAGACACACGCTACCCTACCCTACGCGTGACAGTAGGAAGGTAGTGTTACGGATAAAGCCTTGCGCAACCAGACATGCTTTTAACCTCTTCAACACTGTACAAGCAAAAATGCATGATTGCAGCCGCAGACTTTATTGACGTACAGTATAACATTGCCATTACCCATCAGAGGCTGTCCACTGTCTGATTCAGACATAGAATATAACTTTGCTATCCGTACCTTTGTTTCACCTACACTTGCAGGCACACACTTAAATTGTGACAATGCATTATGTTTTTTTAAATGGTTATTTTTTATCGTACATTATTGCGTCATCACATTGATGAGTCCATGCTTGGACATGTCATACATGCTGTCCAAAGTAACAATTTTCTTAACTGAAATAATTGAAATGTGTGTGACTGTCACATATAAATTGCGATGATGATGAGTGACTATTACAAAATCCATTGTCTTCACTATGTTATGGTTTAAAAATAGCGTTCCTACGCATTATTACTAAATACAAAAATGGACTTTTATTCTTAAATTTACAACACTATATTTTGTAAACTAATTTTTGGGCGGTGTGTTGTTCCATTTTCTTTTGCCATGTGCTTATATGCGTTTATATTTGCAGGGTGTTTATTTTTATTCTTGGAATTAGGAAAGATGTGTATCTTCGTACCGTGTTAGCCAGTAGATAGAAAAATATTTTAGACTTGAGAGTCCCCAGTGGTTGATACCTTTTAATGGCTAACTGAAAAGATGGTAACAAATTGCAAGCTTTCGAGACTACTCAGGTCTCTTCATCAGGCAAAGACTAAAACAAAAAATGAAAAAATCACATATTTATATACACAACCAGGACACAGGAATAGTGCAATAGGTAAGACAAGTGACGTGAAGCAGAAATGTCATTATGGCAGAGGGAAGAACCATAAATATTGGAACAGTTCATAGATAAGGAGAGAAAGTTTTATTGCCCTCTGATTGGGGTCTGGTGTTGTGTTTTGATGCCCCTAGAAGGTCAGAGACGCAGATTCCTTAATTGATATAGAATGACATGAATCCGTGTGATATATTCATTCCAGCACTAAGAGTGTCAAAGGTCATCATGAGCTTATATTCCCAAACCTTTCTATCTTTCTCAGATTTGAAGTTAATTTTAATACCATTAATTCCATATCCATCATGCTATGACCGGGGCATAACAAAAGTGTTTTGCCACAGGTAAATCCATTCATTTTTCTCGTATTGTTGTGGCGATGAGAATTCATCCTTGTTCTCAGTTTTTGCCCGGTCTCCCCCACATACAGACCCCCAGTTGGACATTTAGTACATATAATTAGGTACACCACATTAGATGTGATGCAGCTGAAAGTACCTGGGGTCTTGTAGTCCTGATGGGAGTTGGGGATCTTTATCTTGTCTGTGGTCATTATAGATGAACAGGTTTTACATTTCTTCTTGTTGCAATGAAAGTTTCCTGCAGCTGTTGGGGAGGACAGGGAGCTTCTGACATGATGCTTCTTAGATTTGGGGGCTGCCTAAAAACACAGTAGTGGGGGGTCTGGAAATATGGATTGTAATCGGGCATCTTTTTGTAGTAAGGGTTGTAGTTTCCGTGTAGCTGCCCTTACACCTCCAGATTTTGGATTGTAGGTGACCACTAGAGGCACCCGGTTATTTTCTTCTTTAGCTCTGTAATGTAGCAGGTGATTCATCATTTTATTGTCCTAGTAAAACTTCATTTATTCTTGTTTGAAGTACATACATTTGCAATGGCCACTGGAGTTGAGCGATACTTTCCGATATCCAAAAATATCGAATCGGAATGGTATCGCCGATATCACTAAATATCGGCGATATCCGATTCCGATACCGGAAGTCCCATGTAAGTCTATGGGAACAAAATATTGCAACTAAAAAAACACTTTCTTTCCTTGTAAACACAAAATATACACACATAGAATACATAATATATATACATGTCATTGTGACATATATATTACATATATGTATAGTTTATACACTTCTACATAGTAAAAATAGCCTCTGATTCAATTGCCGGGTAAAGCCGGCTTCTGTGAAAAGACAGAAGCACCCGACATGAAATGACACTTGGTGTACATAGGGTAAACCATGTCTTTTCATGTCGTTTGCTATCTGATTTGCACAAACAATTACATCAGTCTGTGTGCAAAATTTCACCCCTGTAGGGGTTAATTAAAGGTGTAAATTCGTTGTAAAAAAAACGGACTTTTTTGCTACGAATTTACACCTTTAATTAACCCCTACAGGTGTGAAATTTTGCACACTAGACTGAGTAATTGTTTGTGCAAATCAGATAGCAAAGGACATGGTTAACCCTATGTAACACAAGTGTCATTTCATGTCGGGTTCTGCATTTTCACAAAAACCGGCAATTGAATTAGCGGCTATTATACTATTGTAGAAGTGTATGAAATATAAATATAAATATATATATATGTGTCACAAATTCAATGACATGTATATATATATATATATATATATATATATATGAGGTGTAAAATTGTTTAAAAAAAATGCGTGGGCTCCCGCCCTATTTTCGCAACCAGACAGAGAAAGCCATCGAATGGGGCAGATAATAATAGCCCAGAGAGGGACCATTATTTTTGGCCCCTCTGGCTACTAACATCTGCCCCCAGACACCCCAGAAAAGACAAATCTATAATTAGATTCGCCCTTTCTGGCACTTTGCCCGTCTATTCCCATTGCCCTGTAGCGGTGGCGAATGGTTTAATATGGGGTTAAAGCCACCTTGCAATTGAAAGGTGACCTTAAGCCAGGTTAATAATTGAGAGCTGTCAATTAGACAACTATCAATTATTAATCCTATTGCATGAAAAAAAATATAACACACCACACTTTAATTAAAAATCATTTTAATGAAATAAAGACACATGTTTTTGACCATCTTTTATTTGACTGCAAAAACCATTTCCTGTAATAAAAATAAAATAAAAAAGCAAAATTATTCTTACCTATCCCATGCACAGTCAGGTCCCACAGTGTAATCCTTCAGAAAGGGTTAATGTTTACTGCAGGGACCGCAGCTAATGCTGCAGCCTCACAGTAAAACCCCAAATGAATGAGTTCCTCTCCTGGCTGACAGGAGAGGAAGTGGAAAGCTTAATTGATTGCTTTCCACTTTCACTTCAGGTCAGCCAGGGACACAATCAGTGACGTCAGAGGGAACTGATTAACAAAAATAGGGGGTTCCCTTCGAAAAAAAAATGGCGTCGGGTCCCCCCTATTTTTGTTAACCAGCCTGATGAAGCAGACTGCTGAGCAGTGGCGTACCGTGAATGAAGCAGACCACAGCAGCTTATGGGGCCCGGACAGGTGAGGGGGCCCTCGACGGTCGGGTAGCTGTGCTGACACAGTACTACCAGGGGGTCGACGGGGGAGGGGGAGCGCAGCTCTTCTATATACTCACCCCTCCTGGTGTGGTCTCTGCAGCCCCTGCTCTTCTCCCACGGTCTCCGACGCCTGTGTTCAGCGGTCAGGTGGTACCGCTCATTACAGTCATGAATACGCACATATTCATGACTTTAATGAGCTGTCCCGCGTGACCGCTGAACCTGGCGGCGGAGACCGTGGGGAAGAGCAGGGGCTGCACAGACCGCGCCGGCGGAAGGGTGAGTATAAGGGATATTTACCTGTCCCGTTCCACCGTTGCTCGCGTCCTCTTGCTGCAATGTTCAGGTCAGAGGGCGCGATGACGTCCGTTAGTGCGCCGCCGCGCCCTCTGCCTGATCGTTCACTGCTGGAGGACCCCGAAGACAGCGGCACTCAGCAGTGGAGGGAGGACAGGTAAATATCTCAGGTGCCCGGGGCCCTGAGCGAGCGGTGACATCGGCACCTGGTGTCACCCCTGCTCAGGACACCGGCACCTGGCCCCCAGCGACGAAAGGTGAGTATGTCTTTTTTTTTTTTTGGTTGCAGCAGCTGCGGCAGCATAAGGGCCTATACTATGGAGCATCTATGGGGGCACAATCTATGGGGGCATAATAAATTTTTTTGTTTAATGTGTCCCATCACTGTGCTGGCACTTTACATTTACAATGGCTCTGGGTTTTTTTTTTTGGGGGGGGCCCAGTCAGACTTTTGCTATGGGGCCCCATGATTTCTATGTACGCCCCTGCTGCTGAGGCATGGTTTTAAGGTTGTTAAGGAGCCAATATCCATGGACCTTGCCAGCAGCATCGGACTGGAGTACCTTGGGCCCACCAGAGAAAAAAATATTCTTGGGCCCACCATCATACTTCCCAACCTTTGAAGAAGGGAAAGAGGGACAAAGGCTGTGGCACGCTGTGCCTGCTGCAGCAAATTTTAGGCCATTGCCACGTTGCACCACAGACTGTCCAGAGTTGGTGGATGCTTTAGTCCAGGTGTGGGAGGAGATCCCTCAGGAGACCATCCGTCGCGCTCATCAGGAGCATGGCCAGAAGTTGTAGTGAGGTCATACGGCATACCTCTCAAATTTTGAAGACAGGAAAGAGGGTTAAAGGCTGCGGCGCGCGTAGGGCGTCGCTGCAAATTTAGGCCATGCCCCGACCACACCCATTTAACAGCTAATCACACCCATATCCTGGCCCCAAGCATACCATTTAGCACTGCTGATCACACTGACTGGTAATGAGGGCAACAGTGGCTGGTACTGAGGAAAAGAAAGAAAGAGCAGCGAGAGAGAAAGAACAAACAGAGAAAGAAAGAGAGGAAAGAAAGAAAAGAGAGAGAGAAAGAAAGAACAGAGAGAAAAAAGAACAGAGAGCGAGAAAGAAAGAACAGAGAGCGAGAAAGACTAGAGAGAGAAAGAAAGACTAGAGAGAGAGTCAGAGGCGTAGCTAGGGTTTTGGTTTAGTGGGGGCGAAACTTCTGAGTGGGCCCCTAATCAGAGAACCTCAGCAAATGACCGCGCTGTTGCCAAAAATAATCTATATATAAAAAGACCAATATTGATATTACCGCCATATGGTCTGTGGTAAATAATACCAGTCCTACAGAACATATAATAGATTACAGCACAGGTACAGATAATGACTTACCGCTGATGTTCTTTCTAATGGAATTGTTCACTTTTCATTTCTTTTCCAACTGGCCCAGACCGACATGACGACTTCTCCAGCCAGGACTCGACTGCAGAGATTAAAACAAAGACACATTTCACTTCTCATATTTTTAGCACTGTCTTGGTCACCAATTGGACTATTCTCAACCTGCACAAACTCCTCATCCTGCTGATACCCCAATACTGAGCCGCTGCTGCCATATGTGTCCCTATTTCTGCACCTGATACCCCAATACTGAGCCGCTGCTGCCATATGTGTCCCTATTACTGCACCTGATACCCCAATACTGAGCCGCTGCTGCCGTATGTGTCCCTATTACTGCACCTGATACCCCAATACTGAGCCGCTGCTGCCGTATGTGTCCCTATTACTGCACGTGATACCCCAATACTGAGCTGCTGCTGCTGCCGTATGTGTCCCTATTACTGCACCTGCTGTGTGGTTCTGTGTGACCTCTAAATTTTAAAGCACCCATCTAGAATATAGTAATGCCGGGTGCAAGTGCCCTAGAAAACAGTGACCACATTTTGTCCCCTAGACTGTAATAATGCCCTGTGTGCCCCTTTGACAGTCACAGTAACCCGAGTTCCCCTATAACAATAAGTGTCCACTTTACATTTAATAATGTCCCAAGTCTCCCCTGTACATCTCCCCTATACACAGAATAATGCCCCTCACTGGATATATACTGACCCCTTAATGTCCCCAAACTATTTAATGGGTCCAACACTGTATGATGGCCCCTAGATAGCATCCATACAGCATAATACACCAGATAGTCCTCAATATAGTATAATGCACCCCCATAGGCAGCCTCTATATTATAATAAACCCCCATAGGCAGAGTCTATAATATAATGCACCACCATAGGCAGCCGCTATATTATAATGCACCCCCATAGGCAGCCTCTGTAGTATAATGCATCCCCATAGGGAGTCTCTGTAGTATAATGCACCCCAATATGGAGCCTCTGTAGTATAATGCAGCCCCCATATACAGCCTCTGTAGTATAATTCACCCCCCATATACAGCCTCTGTAGTATAATGCACCCCCATTAAAAAAAAAAAAAACAATACTCACCTCCCGGCTCCTGTGCTGCTCACTGTTCTCCCTCTCAGCGTCTGACAGCGGGCGCCGGCAGGTGATGTCATCGCGCCCGCTGTCAGACGCTGAGAGGGGGATTATGGGAGAGAAGGAGCACTCGCTCCTTCTCTCTCTATGCAGTCAGCTGTATCGGCTGGATGCCGATACAGCTGACCCTCCGATGACGGTGGGGGGCCCACTGCTGGCACCGGGCCCCCCCAAAGCCTGTTCAGGCCCCATAGCTTCTGGGCGGCAGAGCAGGAAGATCGATTCTCCCTGCTCTGCCGCAGAATGTAACTGTACGATACAGTTACTGTAGCGTAGCTCCGGGTGGGCCCCCTCAGAGCGCGGGGCCCGGGGCCACCGCCCCCTCTGCCCCGCAACCTATCCTTTCAAATCAGGGCCCACCACGCAGGAGCTGGGGCCCACCGGAGGTTTTTCCGGTGGCTCAGTCCGACCCTGCTTGCCAGCCTGATAATACCAGGCCACAGCAGTCTGCTTATCTTTGCTGGTTAACAAAAATAGGGATCCCCTCGAAAAAAAATTTGGCATGGGGTCCCCCCTATTTTTGTTAACCAGCCAGATGAAGCAGACTGCTGAGGCCTGGCTTTTCAGGCTGGTAAGGAGCCAAGATCCATGGACCTTGCCAGCCTGATAATACCAGGCCACAGCAGTCTGCATATCTTGGCTGGTTAACAAAAATAGGGGATCCCCTCGAAAAAAAATTTGGCGTGGGGTCCCCCCTATTTTTGTTAACCAGCCAGATGAAGCAGACTGCTGAGGCCTGGCTTTTCAGGCTGGTAAGGAGCCAAGATCCATGGACCTTGCCAGCCTGATAATACCAGGCCACAGCAGTCTGCATATCTTGGCTGGTCAACAAAATAGGGGATCCCCTCGAAAAAAAATTGGCGTGGGGTCCCCCCTATTTTTGTTAACCAGCCAGATGAAGCAGACTGCTGAGGCCTGGTTTTTCAGGCTGGTAAGGATCCAATATCCATGGACCTTGCCAGCCTGATAATACCAGGCCACAGCAGTCTGCATATCTTGGCTGGTTAACAAAAATAAGGGATCCCTCGAAAAAAAAAACGGCGTAGGGGTCCCCCTATTTTTGTTAACCAGCCAAGTAAAATGCAGACTGCTGCGGCCTGGTATTAAAAGACTGTCAAGGCCCATGGATTTTGGCCCTCAACAGCCTGATAATACCAGGCTACAGCAGCCCCACATTTGGCGCATCAAAAGATGTGCCAATTGTGGCACTTTACCCAGCTCTTCCCACTGCCCTGTAGCGGTGGCAAGTGGAGTAATAAGGGGTTAATGTCACCGTTGATTGCACGGTGACAATAAGCCCGGTTAATAATGGATAGGCGTCAATAAGACACCGATCCATTATTAATCCCAAAGTTTTTAATGTATAAAAAAAAGACAAAGCAAGAAAAAAGTATTTTAATGAAATAAAAGAGACAACACAGTTTTCATTTCTTTTATTGTACTCTCATTCCTGCGACGCCATCGATCTCCTGTAAAAAAAGGAAAAAAACAAACCAACAGTATACCACCTGTCCGACGCAGTCCATAGTAACGACTGTCCCACGACGATCCAGCTCTGCTACATCGCAATGACAGGCAGAGCCTGTCATCGCGACGCAGCACAGCTGATTACCTGCTTCCCCGGCGGTGACGTCATCGGACTGACTGCTTTACGGCCGGGATTACCGAGCAGTCACTGCAGTTATCGCGAGAAACTGCATGTGACCGCCGGGGAAAGATGATGGCGGCAATCAAGCAGTCCAGGCCGTGACCGCCGGAGATCTTCTGCCAGGTAAGTGCCGCTGACTCCTGACAGACCCGCCCGACGGACACTGACAGTGACATGACAATTCCGATTCCGGTATCCGATAAGACGACAATATCGGAACTCGGAATCGAAAGTCCGATACAGCTAATATCGGCCGATACCCGATATTTGCAGTATCGTATCGCTCAACACTAATGGCCACGTAACAAGGCAATAACTCAATATTTTATTTCAAAACCCTCCTTGACCCTGGTCTTCAACACCGCCAGTTGCTGCTCAGAAGTGTTGTATGCACAGATGAAAACAATCGCTGATGTGTTTGTGGGGTTCAGTAACGCCTGCTGTTCCCCTGCTGTGTGTCTGGCAAAAATTACTGCTGCTAACTACAAATTAAACTTCAAACATCTCATACTAGGCCTCTGCCTACACCCTCCTTGACCCTGGGCTTTAACACCGCCAGTTGCTGCTCAGAAGTGTTGGATGCACAGATGAAAACAATCGCTGATGTGTTTGTGGGGTTCAGTAACGCCTGCTGTTCCCAAGCTGTGTGTTCGGCAAAAATTAATGCTAGCTACCTACACATGGTGAAAAAAACATGACATGTCAAAGTGGCTAGTGCTACACATAGATATGAGGCTACACCCTGATTTCTAAGCTGTAAACAAGTGAAACTTCAGCTTTAAAACCATAACATGATTAGTCTTTGTCACAAATCTGGGACAAAATAATTGTGACATATTATTGTAGATATGCACATGTCGAACACAAATGCTAACACAAAAGCCTACTTATGCTATAGGATACTGATGGTCAACCTTGTCACTCCATAGCTTAGACAAATCCAACTCACATCATGACTCAAATGTCATGTGTGCATTGCCACGAAGATCGTCGCGGTTGCACATTTTGACTTCTCACAGCTGAGCTGCTGTTTCTTTGTGTTTGGCAGCTAGGGAGTTAATTCTGTCTGTGCTCGGTGCTGGGACTGGGTGAAGTTTCTCCCGGCTGCAATTGATTATTTGTTGATTGGTTTCCTTTAAATTCCTGGTTGTCTGCTTGGGGAGTTGCCAGTGAAACCTTCATGCAGACCACAGATAGGAATGAATCTGTATAGACTTTAGTTGTGAGCTCCTTAGTTGTTCTGGGCTCAACTTGGTTAGAGTTTATTTCCCAGACCATTTATGTTCCTTTGGTGTTTGAGTGTGTATGCAAGCGAGTGTTATCCTGTCTGTCTTATATGTCTAATCTGTGTATTTAGCTAAGATCAGCCCATATCCCTTTGGTGGTAGTCAGGATCCTTCTTAGGACTGATTACAGGGTTCAGGGTCTGATAGGAGACAGGGTTAGGTTGGAGACTTGGACCTCTGAACCATTATCAGTACCTCCAAGGTGAGGGATTAGTTAGGACCCCAGTTTAGGGTCAGGTTAGATCCCGGTCCACCTCTTTTCTATTTCAGCTCATCAAGTCCTCAAGATTAACCCTGAGTTCAGCAGATATCGTGTCAGGTAAATCTATTCTATACTTACATGCTGATGTTGCTATTCTAGTTGTTGTATTGAGTGTTGTTCCTGTATTAATAGTTTACTGACATTGTATACATATCATTAGACAGCGTGACATTTTCACTGGCCCTAAAAATTATCTCCAGTTACCATGGATCCAGTAGCCCAGCTGGCTCTGCAGTTGCAGGGATTATCCATGGAGCTGACGGACATTAAGTCCAAAGTTTTGTCTCCCCTGGAGCAAACCAGAGTTGAACCTAAAGTAGCTCTCCCGGACAGGTTCACTGGTGGGCGAGACAAATTTTTCACCTTCCGGGAGGCATGTAAATTGTATTTTCGGCTTCGGCCTCGATCATCAGGGAGTGAGGAGCAGAGAGTGGGAATTGTCACTCACTTCTGCAAGGGGACCCTCAATCCTGGGCATTTTCCCTTCCTCCGGGATCCCCGGCTCTACTGTCTGTAGATCAATTTTTTACTGCCCTGGGATTGGTATATGATGACCCAGATCGGGTCTCTCTTGCTGAGACAAAATTACGTAAGATACAGCAGGGAGATCGTCCGGCAGAGGAATTTGCTTCTGAGTTTCGTAGATGGGCCACAGATACTCAGTGGAATGACCCAGCTCTTAGGAGCCAGTTTTGTCATGGGCTTTCTGATAAATTAAAAGACGTTTTGGCTCAGTATGAGTCTCCTCCTTCTCTGGAGGCTGCTATGGCCTTAGCTATCCGTACTGATAGACGGCTTCGGGAGAGGGGTGAGGTAACCCCACTCCCTGTTGTTTCTCCACCTACCACTAAAGTTCCTTATGTTGAGGTTCCCCTTGTCTGTTCGGATGAGCCTATGCAGTTGGGAGGGACATCATTTCGTAGGAGGGGATTGGCGGTACGCCGCAGGACTAGAAGATGTTTTTTCTGCGGGAAAGAGGGACATTTTGTTGGAGAATGTCCATCCCGTGCCTTGTTGAGCCAAAAGTCGCCGGAAAACTGTTAATCCCAGGTTGTGTGGTGGATGACAACCTGGGAGTATGTATTTCATCCGCCAGTTCTTCTCAGTTCCTTGTACCAGTGGAGTTGGGAGTTGGTACGAGAGTGGAGAGATTGTCTGTTCTTCTTGATAGTGGTTCCGGGGCTAATCTGGTTGATGCTCAGTTTGCTCAGGCTCAAGGTATGCATCTGAGTGTATTGGTCAAACCGATCCCTATATTCTCCATTGACGCCAGGCCTCTCGGCCAAGGTAGCTTTGTTCATGAGGTTCATAACATTGACCTTCGGGTAGGGGCAATACATAGGGAACAATTATCTTGTTATGTGTTGGAGGGTCTACCTACTCCCATTGTGTTGGGACTTCCTTGGTTGGTTAAACATAACCCTGTGATTAATTGGCAGTCCAGAGAAATAAGCCAATGGGGTGAGTTTTGCAAAAGCAACTGCATGAACACAGTCATCAGTGCGGTCGTGCCTAGTACATTGCCTCCTTTTTTGGAGGATTTTGGGGATGTTTTCTCTGAGGAGGGGTGTCAGGAGTTGCCTCCTCATCGCGTGTATGACTGCTCTATTAATCTCCTTCCTGATGCTAAGTTGCCTAAAGCTAGGTTGTATAATCTTTCTGGTCCTGAGAGGCAGGCTATGAAAGATTATATTTCTGAAAGTCTGGCCAAAGGGCATATTAGACCTTCATCTTCCCCAGTAGCCGCGGGGTTCTTCTTTGTGAAGAAGAAAGATGGAGGCCTACGCCCTTGCTTGGATTTCCGCGAACTTAATCGGATTACTGTTCGAGATCCGTATCCACTCCCTCTTATTCCTGATCTCTTCAATCAAATTGTTGGCGCCAAATGGTTTTCTAAATTGGATCTCAGGGGGGCGTATAACCTGATTAGGATAAAAGAGGGGGATGAGTGGAAAACGGCGTTTAACACGCCGGAGGGACATTATGAGAACCTAGTCATGCCTTTTGGTCTGACTACTGCACCAGCAGTATTCCAACATTTTGTTAATGACATTTTTCGTCACCTTGTGGGGCTGTTTGTGGTTGTATATTTGGACGACATTTTAATTTACTCGCCAGATCATCAGGAGCATGTGAGACAGGTGTTGCAGATCTTGCGAGACAATAAACTATACGCCAAACTGGAGAAGTGTGTATTTGCCGTACAGGAACTTCAGTTTTTGGGTTTT
Organism: Oophaga sylvatica; assembly: GCA_033576555.1. Taxonomy (NCBI): domain Eukaryota; kingdom Metazoa; phylum Chordata; class Amphibia; order Anura; family Dendrobatidae; genus Oophaga; species Oophaga sylvatica. The sequence goes on from JARQOD010009542.1 coordinate 16,503, forward strand.
TTGGTGTCAGCCTCCGGTTTCCGTATGGACCCTGAAAAGGTGAGAGCAGTGCTTGAATGGGATCAGCCAGGGGATCTTAAGGCTCTGCAGCGTTTTTTGGGGTTTGCTAACTACTACCGGAAATTTATTTGTAATTTCTCATCTGTCGTCAAACCTCTCACTGACATGACAAGAAAAGGGACGGATTTTTCTAAATGGTCGGACAAAGCTTGCCAAGCCTTTTCCTCTTTGAAGAAATGTTTTGCTTCGGCACCCGTTCTCATCCAACCAGATGCATCTCAGCCGTTCATTGTGGAGGTGGATGCGTCTGACGTAGGGGTGGGTGCTATATTGTCCCAGGGTCCGTCCCCTGGTAAATGGCATCCGTGCGCTTTCTTTTCTAAGAAATTGTCGTCCGCCGAAAGGAATTATGATATCGGCAATAGGGAACTTTTGGCCATTAAGTTAGCTTTTGAAGAATGGCGTCACTTTTTGGAGGGGGCAGTCCACCCGGTTACCGTTATTACTGATCACAAGAACCTGTTGTATTTGGAATCCGCTAAGCGTCTGAATTCCAGACAAGCTCGATGGTCGTTGTTTTTTACCAGGTTTAATTTTGTCGTCACTTATCGCCCGGGGTCTAAGAATGTAAAGGCTGATGCCTTGTCTCGCAGTTTCCCAGGGGCCGGGAAAACGGATGACCCGAGTCCTATCCTTCAGGAGGGGGTGGTAGTGTCGGCTGTATTTTCTGAGCTTGAGGAGGAGGTGTTAGAGGCTCAGGGGGACGCCCCTGCAGGACCTCCAGGGAGACTGTTTGTCCCAAATCTGTTGAGACAAAAGGTTATTGAGGCACATCATAATTCTGCTCTAGCAGGACATCCAGGGAGTAAGGCTACTTTAGATCTCCTTTCTCGCCGGTTTTGGTGGCCTAATGCTAATAAAGATGTTATAACTTTTGTCGCGTCATGTGGGGTGTGTGCTCGCTCTAAAACCCCTCATACCCGTCCGTCTGGGACCCTTTTACCCTTGAAACTTCCGGAGCGTCCATGGACTCATTTATCTATGGACTTCATTACGGACCTTCCTCCGTCGTCAGGGAATACTGTCATACTGGTGGTTGTTGACAGGTTCAGTAAGATGGCACATTTCGTTGCTCTTCCTGCACTCCCTAATGCTAAAACTCTGGCGCAGGTGTTCATTAGGGAGATCGTTAGACTTCATGGGTTGCCTTCTGATGTGGTGTCAGATAGGGGGTCTCAGTTTGTGTCCAAATTTTGGAGGGCATTTTGTTTACGTCCAACGGTCAGACAGAGCGTCTGAATCAGAGCTTAGAGACATATCTCCGGTGTTTTGTCTCAGAGAACCAAGAGGACTGGTCTTCTTTCTTGCCTCTGGCAGAGTTCGCTCTTAACAACAGGCGGAGCGAGTCCACTGGTAAGTCCCCGTTTTTTGGGGCATATGGTTTCCATCCCCAGTTTTGTACTTTCAATGGGGGGGGGCCCTTCTGGGGTTCCTGAGGAGGAGCGTTTCTCGTCGTCACTTGCTTCTGTGTGGAGAGGTGTATTGAATAATCTGAGTGCGATGGGGAACCGTTACAAACGTATGGCTGATAGGAGGAGAGTTTCTGGTCCAGATCTGAATGTGAACGATCTGGTATGGTTGTCTACCAGGAATATAAAACTTAAAGTGCCCTCCTGGAAACTGGGTCCCAGATTCATCGGGCCGTACAGGATCAGTTCCATAATTAATCCTGTGGCATTTCGTCTGGACCTCCCTCCTACGTTTAAAATTCATAATGTGTTCCACAAGTCATTACTTAAAAGGTATGTGGCACCAGTCATACCGTCACCTCTACCTCCTCCTCCTGTGTTGGTCAATGGTAACTTGGAATCTCAAGTATCAAAGATCATTGACTCACGTCTGAATCGCCGGTCCCTTCAGTACTTGGTGCATTGGAAGGGGTATGGTCCAGAGGAGAGGACGTGGGTCCCTGCGTCTGATGTTAACGCAGATCGTTTGGTTCGGACCTTCCACAGAACTCACCCGGGCAGGCCTGGCCCTGAGGGTCCGGAGGCCCCTCGTAGAAGGGGGGGTACTGTCATGTGTGCATTGCCACGAAGATCGTCGCGGTTGCACATTTTGACTTCTCACAGCTGAGCTGCTGTTTCTTTGTGTTTGGCAGCTAGGGAGTTAATTCTGTCTGTGCTCGGTGCTGGGACTGGGTGCAGTTTCTCCCGGCTGCAATTGATTATTTGTTGATTGGTTTCCTTTAAATTCCTGGTTGTCTGCTTGGGGAGTTGCCAGTGAAACCTTCATGCAGACCACAGATAGGAATGAATCTGTATAGACTTTAGTTGTGAGCTCCTTAGTTGTTCTAAGCTCAACTTGGTTAGAGTTTATTTCCCAGACCATTTATGTTCCTTCTGTGTTTGAGTGTGTATGCAAGCGAGTGTTATCCTGTCTGTCTTATATGTCTAATCTGTGTATTTAGCTGAGATCAGCCCATATCCCTTTGGTGGTAGTCAGGATCCTTCTTAGGACTGATTACAGGGTTCAGGGTCTGATAGGAGACAGGGTTAGGTTGGAGACTTGGACCTCTGAACCATTATCAGTACCTCCAAGGTGAGGGATTAGTTAGGACCCCAGTTTAGGGTCAGGTTAGATCCCGGTCCACCTCTTTTCTATTTCAGCTCATCAAGTCCTCAAGATTAACCCTGAGTTCAGCAGATATCGTGTCAGGTAAATCTATTCTATACTTACATGCTGATGTTGCTATTCTAGTTGTTGTATTGAGTGTTGTTCCTGTATTAATAGTTTACTGACATTGTATACATATCATTAGACAGCGTGACATCAAATGCTGCAATGTTGGAAGTGCATAATGTGGGTTGAACTTTGACAACAGCTGCAGTGTGAAGGTTAGACTTCAGTGTTCTTGGCTTTTAAATAAAAGCATACAAGTAAATATAATAATCCAATGTTGACTAAGGGACGTGATTTACACCTGTAATATTGTGCAAACAATGGATGTAGGAATAGTCCTCTTCAACATTACTTATATTTGTGTCATTTTTAAAAATACATATTTAGTTAGAAAGTTAACAGCCCATATCATAAAGGTCCATCATGTAAACATGATAATCGGTAACAAAAATCATGCATTACCTTGTTAAAGTCAATAGTGCATAGTCACAATAGCAAAATATAAACCTGCAAGTGGTGCTGAAACAACGACAACTGATAGAAAAGATGAATGATATCTAGTTATCAGACTGAATAGCGACACCTGTACAATGTCGATATAATACTGTACCTTAACAAAACAGCTGTGTCACACCTCACACGCGTTTTTCTTGTAGCTTCTTATGTAATAGGGCACATGCGTGTATGTTTCATCATAGGTGCATGTTTACTGAGTAAAGCAGTCATAACAACGACTTTGTGTTGTCGGTACGCTTGCGATGATGAACGATGCGCAACGTGAATGTTAGTCTGCGTCATAAGACGCACAGACGCTCCAATACCCAACGCGTCACAGCAGGAAGACAGTCTGTGCGTCCAAACAAAGGCGCAAGCATACATGCACGTACCCTGTTTATAAAGCTATATAAAAAAAAGGATGTAGTAGTGATGCACACTTTATTGAGGTACAGTTGTCATGACCCAGGACGGGGTTTGGCCTTTGTCCCGTCCTGGCCAGACTGGGGTTAATGGTTTCAGCCTCTCTCTGGCAGAAGGCGGCTATTTAGTTGCCAATTGACCTAGGTCTGGTGTCAGTTATACTCCTGCCCTCGGCTGAGTTAGTTGACCTCCTGTGTGCCTGTGCCTTGTGCTTGATCTTGTTGCTTGTTTGGTCTTGACCCGGTCTGTCTCTTCGTTGTGAGTTTGTCTACTGTCTTGGTACTGTGTATTTGCCCGTTCTGGTTTTCTGATCCCTTGGCTACGTTTCTGGTTATTCTCTGCCTGCTCCTCTTGTACTGCGTTTCTCCCTCTGTGTATGACCTAGCTATCCTGACTATCCGTTTTGTCTATGCCCCTTGGTAACTCTGTCCCGTAGTTACCCTTCTAGGAGTTTTCCTTAAGCTCATAGCTCTCACGTGCTTAAGGTCCTCTGGCCTGAAACAATCTCTGGTCTGTTACTGCCTTCTCTGAGAGACCTGTGGCCGGCGCCGCCCCTTGGCAGTCACGTGCTTAGGGTCCTGTTAGTCTGAAGCACGCATCTTCACCGCTACTGCCCCGCTCCACAGGTATCATTAAGTGCAGTCTGTCTTACTCCGGACACGCGCACTGGCTCAGTGAGCAAGTGCAGTGCGGTGTTCGTGATAACAGTATTACATCGCCATTCACCATCTGTGGCTATGCAGTCTCATTTATATATACCTTATCTATCCGTTGTCATGCTTGCAAGTCCACAGTCAGGCATAAATAGCTGTTTTCACTATGCACTATGCACTTTTTAAACGTTATGTTTGTTAATATAAATGATTGGCACATATTATCAGTATTACATGATGGAAAATTTATATATTTTTATAAACTGTTTAGTGATATTATTCTGCAAATGTAAAGTTTTATGAATGTCACAGATAACTTGTAATGCTGATTATGTTTTGAAGTCAGACATTCATTGTCTATACAATAAAAATGGTGTACATACTGTTACTTATCCATCATTAATGGATTCTGATATGTACTTGTATGCTTTTATTTAAAACCGTATAGCAGATTACTTAAACAATTTTTTTTGTGGTTTGCATTGCTTTTCAACATGTTAATGTATGCGTTTATGTTTGTCAATTCTTAATTTATATTGATTTTTTAAAGTAAAATCATCATCTTATGGTACTAAAGGTTATATTTCTCTTGTTTGGAATATAGACATTTTTAATTGACACGTAACAAGGAAAATACTTGATCTAGTATTTAAACATCCTCCTTGACCCTGGGCTCCAACACCGCCAGTTGTTGCTCGGAAGTGCTGTTAGCACAGTCAACACTTGCTCCTGTGTTACTGGGGTTCAGTAATGTCAGCTGTTCCCCTGCTGTGTGAACGGCAAAAAGTCCTGCTGCCTCCACTCTTCTCCTCTCATCCCTGGGCTCCAACACCGCCAGTTGTTGCTCGGAAGTGCTGTTAGCACAGTCAACACTTGCTCCTGTGTTACTGGGGTTCAGTAATGTCAGCTGTTCCCCTGCTGTGTGAACGGCAAAAAGTCCTGCTGCCTCCACTCTTCTCCTCTCATCCCTGGGCTCCAACACCGCCAGTTGTTGCTCGGAAGTGCTGTTATCACAGTCAACACTTGCTCCTGTGTTACTGGGGTTCAGTAATGTCAGCTGTTCCCCTGCTGTGTGAACGGCAAAAAGTCCTGCTGCCTCCACTCTGTTCTCCTCTCATCCCTGGGCTCCAACACCGCCAGTTGTTGCTCGGAAGTGCTGTTAGCACAGTCAACACTTGCTCCTGTGTTACTGGGGTTCAGTAATGTCAGCTGTTCCCCTGCTGTGTGAACGGCAAAAAGTCCTGCTGCCTCCACTCTGTTCTCCTCTCATCCCTGGGCTCCAACACCACCAGTTGTTGCTCGGAAGTGCTGTTAGCACAGTCAACACTTGCTCCTGTGTTACTGGGGTTCAGTAATGTCAGCTGTTCCCCTGCTGTGTGAACGTCAAAAAGTCCTGCTGCCTCCACTCTGTTCTCTTCTCATCCCTGGGCTCCAACACCGCCAGTTGTTGCTCGGAAATGCTGTTAGCACAGTCAACACTTGCTCCTGTGTTACTGGGGTTCAGTAATGTCAGCTGTTCCCCTGCTGTGTGAACGTCAAAAAGTCCTGCTGCCTCCACTCTGTTCTCTTCTCATCCCTGGGCTCCAACACTGCCAGTTGTTGCTCGGAAGTGCTCTTAGCACAGTCAACACTTGCTCCTGTGTTACTGGGGTTCAGTAATGTCAGCTGTTCCCCTGCTGTGTGAACGGCAAAAAGTCCTGCTGCCTCCACACTTCTCCTCTCATCCCTGGGCTCCAACACCGCCAGTTGTTGCTCGGAAGTGCTGTTAGCACAGTCAACACTTGCTCCTGTGTTACTGGGGTTCAGTAATGTCAGCTGTTCCCCTGCTGTGTGAACGGCAAAAAGTCCTGCTGCCTCCACTCTGTTCTCTTCTCATCCCTGGGCTCCAACACCGCCAGTTGTTGCTCGGAAGTGCTGTTAGCACAGTCAACACTTGCTCCTGTGTTACTGGGGTTCAGTAATGTCAGCTGTTCCCCTGCTGTGTGAACGGCAAAAAGTACTGCTGCCTCCACTCTTCTCCTCTCATCCCTGGGCTCCAACACCGCCAGTTGTTGCTCGGAAGTGCTGTTAGCACAGTCAACACTTGCTCCTGTGTTACTGGGTTCAGTAATGTCAGCTGTTCCCCTGCTGTGTGAACGGCAAAAGTCCTGCTGCCTCCACTCTGTTCTCTTCTCATCCCTGGGCTCCAACACCGCCAGTTGTTGCTCGGAAGTGCTGTTAGCACAGTCAACACTTGCTCCTGTGTTACTGGGGTTCAGTAATGTCAGCTGTTCCCTGCTGTGTGAACGGCAAAAAGTCCTGCTTCCTCCACTCTTCTCCGCTCATCCCTGGGCTCCAACACCGCCAGTTGTTGCTCGGAAGTGCTGTTAGCACAGTCAACACTTGCTCCTGTGTTACTGGGGTTCAGTAATGTCAGCTGTTCCCCTGCTGTGTGAACGGCAAAAAGTCCTGCTGCCTCCACTCTGTTCTCCTCTCATCCCTGGGCTCCAACACCGCCAGTTGTTGCTCGGAAGTGCTGTTAGCACAGTCAACACTTGCTCCTGTGTTACTGGGGTTCAGTAATGTCAGCTGTTCCCCTGCTGTGTGAACGGCAAAAAGTCCTGCTGCCTCCACTCTGTTCTCCTCTAATCCCTAGGCTCCAAAACCGCCAGTTGTTGCTCGGAAGTGCTGTTAGCACAGTCAACACTTGCTCCTGTGTTACTGGGGTTCAGTAATGTCAGCTGTTCCCCTGCTGTGTGAACGGCAAAAAGTCCTGCTTCCTCCACTCTTCTCCTCTCATCCCTGGGCTCAAACACCGCCAGTTGTTGCTCGGAAGTGCTATTAGCACAGTCAACACTTGCTCCTGTGTTACTGGGGTTCAGTAATGTCAGCTGTTCCCCTGCTGTGTGAACGGCAAAAAGTCCTGCTGCCTCCACTCTGTTCTCCTCTCATCCCTGGGCTCCAACACCGCCAGTTGTTGCTCGGAAGTGCTGTTAGCACAGTCAACACTTGCTCCTGTGTTACTGGGGTTCAGTAATGTCAGCTGTTCCCCTGCTGTGTGAACGGCAAAAAGTCCTGCTGCCTCCACTCTTCTCCTCTCATCCCTGGGCTCCAACACCGCCAGTTGTTGCTCGGAAGTGCTGTTAGCACAGTCAACACTTGCTCCTGTGTTACTGGGGTTCAGTAATGTCAGCTGTTCCCCTGCTGTGTAAACGGCAAAAGTCCTGCTGCCTCCACTCTTCTCCTCTCATCCCTGGGCTCCAACACCGCCAGTTGTTGCTCGGAAGTGCTGTTAGCACAGTCAACACTTGCTCCTGTGTTACTGGGGTTCAGTAATGTCAGCTGTTCCCTGCTGTGTGAGCGGCAAAAAGTCCTGCTGCCTCCACTCTGTTCTCTTCTCATCCCTGGGCTCCAACACCGCCAGTTGTTGCTCGGAAGTGCTGTTAGCACAGTCAACACTTGCTCCTGTGTTACTGGGGTTCAGTAATGTCAGCTGTTCCCTGCTGTGTGAACGGCAAAAAGTCCTGCTGACTCCACTCTTCTCCTCTCACCCCTGGGCTCCAACACCGCCAGTTGTTGCTCGGAAGTGCTGTTAGCACAGTCAACACTTGCTCCTGTGTTACTGGGTTCAGTAATGTCAGCTGTTCCCCTGCTGTGTGAACGGCAAAAAGTCCTGCTGCCTCCACTCTGTTCTCTTCTCATCCCTGGGCTCCAACACCGCCAGTTGTTGCTCGGAAGTGCTGTTAGCACAGTCAACACTTGCTCCTGTGTTACTGGGGTTCAGTAATGTCAGCTGTTCCCCTGCTGTGTGAACGGCAAAAAGACCTGCTGCCTCCACTCTGTTCTCCTCTCATCCCTGGGCTCCAACACCGCCAGTTGTTGCTCGGAAGTGCTGTTAGCACAGTCAACACTTGCTCCTGTGTTACTGGGGTTCAGTAATGTCAGCTGTTCCCCTGCTGTGTGAACGGCAAAAAGTCCTGCTGCCTCCACTCTGTTCTCTTCTCAATCCTGGGCTCCAACACCTCCAGTTGTTGCTCGGAAGCGCTGTTAGCACAGTCAACACTTGCTCCTGTGTTACTGGGGTTCAGTAATGTCAGTTGTTCCCCTGCTGTGTGAACGGCAAAAAGTCCTGCTACCTCCACTCTTCTCCTCTCATCCCTGGGCTCCAACACCGCCAGTTGTTGCTCGGAAGTGCTGTTAGCACAGTCAACACTTGCTCCTGTGTTACTGGGGTTCAGTAATGTCAGCTGTTCCCCTGCTGTGTGAACGGCAAAAAGTCCTGCTGCCTCCACTCTGTTCTCCTCACATCCCTGGGCTCCAACACCGCCAGTTGTTGCTCGGAAGTGCTGTTAGCACAGTCAACACTTGCTCCTGTGTTACTGGGGTTCAGTAATGTCAGCTGTTCCCCTGCTGTGTGAACGGCAAAAGGTCCTGCTGCCTCCACTCTGTTCTCTTCTCATCCCTGGGCTCCAACACCGCCAGTTGTTGCTCGGAAGTGCTGTTAGCACAGTCAACACTTGCTCCTGTGTTACTGGGGTTCAGTAATGTCAGCTGTTCCCCTGCTGTGTGAACGGCAAAAAGTCCTGCTGCCTCCACTCTTCTCCTCTCATCCCTGGGCTCCAACACCGCCAGTTGTTGCTCGGAAGTGCTGTTAGCACAGTCAACACTTGCTCCTGTGTTACTGGGGTTCAGTAATGTCAGCTGTTCCCCTGCTTTGTGAAAGGCAAAAAGTCCTGCTGCCTCCACTCTGTTCTCCTCTCATCCCTGGGCTCCAACACTGCCAGTTGTTGCTCGGAAGTGCTATTAGCACAGTCAACACTTGCTCCTGTGTTACTGGGGTTCAGTAATGTCAGCTGTTCCCCTGCTGTGTGAATGGCAAAAAGTCCTGCTGCCTCCACTCTGTTCTCTTCTCATCCCTGGGCTCCAACACCGCCAGTTGTTGCTCGGAAGTGTAATTGGCACGGGTACTCACTCCTGCCCAGACTGGTAACAGCACGCCAGCTGTTTCCTGTCAGTGTAAACGGCACTTAGCCTCCAATAAGTTGTCCTGTCGTGTTGCGGTCGGGTTAGCCGACTCTATGGTGCCTGCAGTTTAGGTGCTTCCTATGTGTGCTGCGGGATATGTAAATAAAGGCTGTTTCCGTTGTGACAATAGGACAGTCACCCACTGAAGGACTGTGGGATTCGTTAACTGCGGCCGGCTCGCGGCCTGTCAACTTAAATTTCCATGGGTACCTTCTGCTACCCATCCGGGTTCCAGTACCGTCAGCTGATTCTCCGCAGTGCCTTTGGCCTTGGTGCCTCCATCTCGGTATCCGAGTTCCAGCAACGTCTGCTGGTCCTTGGTAGTGCTATGGAGCACAGGTACCTCCAGCTTAGTAAACATGTCCCAGTAACGTCAGCTGGTCCTCGGTTGTGCCATTGGCTCTTTTCCTTCTGCTGCCCCTCCGGGTTCCAGTACAGTCAGCTGATCCTTGTTACTTCCATTGGCTCTTGTACCTTCTGCTACCCATCCGGGTTCCAGTACCGTCAGCTGGTTCTCCGCAGTGCCTTTGGCCTAGGTGCCTCCATCTCGGTATCCGAGTTCCAGCAACATCTGCTAGTCCTTGGTAGTGCTTTGGAGCACAGGTACCTCCTGCTTAGTAACCGTGTACCAGTAATGCCAGCTGGTCCTCGGTTGTGCCATTTGCTCTTTTCCTTCTGCTGCCCCTCCGGGTTCCAGCACAGTCAGCTGGTCCTCGTTACTTCCATTGTCTCTTGTACCATCTGATACCCGTCCGGGTTCCAGTAACGCCAGCTGGTCCTTGATTGTGCCATTGGCTTTTTTCCTTCTGCTGCCCCTCCGGGTTCCAGCACAGTCAGCTGGTCCTCGTTACTTCCATTGTCTCTTGTACCATCTGATACCCTTCCGGGTTCCAGTAACGTCAGCTGGTTCTCGGAAATTAGTCAGCCTTCTTGTACCTTCAGCTACATTTCCAAATTGAAGATTTTTTAAATGTTTTTTTGGGTAATCACTATGGATCTCCAACAATGAAGACGACGACCCTGATGACCACCCCGAAGAAGACTACGACCACAAGGACGACGAGCATCAAGCCAACCAGCCTGAACACCATCACAAAGAACAAATAAAAGATTACCCAGAAGAAGATCACCAACAGGACAAAAGAAGGTTAAGACAAACTACAAGATACAGAACAAGAGACAGAAGAACAATAAGCAGAAGAACATGAAGTACAAGACCAAAATTAAGAGCTAAATATATGCTCTAAATTATAAGCAGAAGAAGACTAAGCAGTGTATGGGGTGAGTCCGTTCCTCCTCGTGGTGCCCCTGGAAAAGGCCTGCTGCTGCTGCAGGCTAAACTGAACGCGGACAAACACTGTTGTAATTTAAATCTTTGGTGACAGCAAGAACGGAAGGATGAAAAATTCATACTTTTACAGATTACAAGTACAGGAATCTCTGTCACAAATAAGAATATGATGAAGATGAATAGGAAGAAGATGAAGAAGTAGAATATGAAGAAGAATAATAGTTTAATTAGAAGAATATGAGTAATGTTAACAAAAAGATCAATAGGAAGAAGTTTAAGAAGAAGATAAATAAGGTGAAGATGAAGAATAATTTGATGAAAAAGATGATGCTGCTGAAGATTATGAAGGAGAAAGTGTGGCAGAAGTTAAAAAGGTGAAGAGCATGGAAGTTGTGAAACATACATATTTGCAAAAATAGAAAAAAGGTTAACAACATTGTCAATTTCTTCGTCAATCCAAACGTCTTTAAAAAAAAAAGGATTACTGCTATTTCATTTGATTGGGTTAAACATCTATGCCTTTAATGTCTCCTCAACCTCCCCCAATACATTCTACATTACTCTTTGTTGTTTTCCTTCATGTACAATTAACCTACAAGGCAAGAATGTTTTTTTTTTAATTCCGATATTTTGTTCCCATAGACTTACATTGGATTTCCGGTATCGGTATCAGGTATAGCCGATACTTTTTGGGTATCGGCGATACCCATTCCGATCCGATACTTATTGATATCGGAAAGTATCGCTCAACTCTACTGCTAACTGAACGGCCTCTGGTTGAATCAGTTCTTCCGGCATGCCCAGCACCTGTGCCACTTCACTCTTGGGTGAGAGTAAGATTATCCTCCCCCATGTTGACCCACTGCACCACTACGTTACCGTCATGGACGATGGCTAAGCAAGCAATAAGGAGTCCTGAGGGTATTTGGTCCATTAAGGTTGGCTCTATCTTTACTTCCACCCATTCGAGTGGTGTACAAGCTCGACCGGGCAGCATGAGCACAGTCTGTCCAGGGGTAAAACGAGTTTAGCAGCGGTAGGGACTATCACTTTTCCTAAAACTTTCCCTTCACTCGACATTTCTTGGGCCTGGGCAACCCGTATTAATTGCTGGAACACCTTCCTCTAGAGAGTTCTTGGGCTTCATCGGTCCAGAAAAGCATCTGGTGACTCGCTGATCAAGAGAGTCCAGAGTTCTTTCAGCACATTCATCTCCAAGGTCACTGCAGGGCCGTTGCCAGTATCTTCAGCTGTCAACACGACTCCTTTCCGGGCCACATCTTTGCCGTATACTGTAATTTGCATTCAGACCACCACTGCGACCGGGATGGGCAACTGATTGGCCGCCATTAACTTGATTTCTGGGCCCCACTCAGGAAAATGGTGTCTAAAATACGTTTCTGGCATGGTGGTCACTTGTGAACTGGTATCAACTAGGCAGAGGATGGCTCGACCATTTATTTCACCCCATAAGAGAGGGCTTGTAGCGATTAAACTTTCGGGACTTCTCTCCTCCTTGGCCTCTCAGGTTCAAGGCAAGCATCCCCCGACCATGGATCCTACTAATTTTAACGGCTGCTGAGTCAGAGGCTGCCTCTTCTTTCACACCCTCGGGCATAATGTCCAGCATCCCCACACTTGAAGTAAGTCGGATTCCTCTCTGCTCGGGCTGTTCCTTTTCTGGGCGGTATTCACCTAGCAAATGGGGCTCGGAGTCACTCTTGTTACTGGGTACAGTAAGTGCTGCAGTGGGGACCCTTTTGAGGCTGGACCACTCTTCTTGCATGTCCCATATTTCTTTCCAGATCTCACAGGCCCAGTCGGGTTCAGCTGTGGGCGAGACGGGTACCCCATTGCTCCGGACCATCCCTGCCAAGGCTGCGGTCTTCTGCTCACACGCACAAGCTTTCACCCCGACTTCCAGGAAAGACATATGAGGATTGGCCAGCAAGCGCTCCCGCAAGGCCTGCATAAGCAGCACATCCCTGAGGCCTGCCACAAGTTGGTCTCTCAAAATCGCGTCAGGAGGCCTCACGCCCATGTCATACCGCTTAGCGCTTGCTGCGCAGATCTCCTGCTATGTGTTCATATATTGGGTCACGGACTCCCCCTCCCTTTTTACGCAGCTAAACAAGCGCATCCACAATTTACAGACATCCGTGTGGTCCCCATACTTCTCTTCCAAGATTTGCAACACCATGGTGAAAGTGTTCCGCTCATGCGGGGGCCGGAACATGACAGAGCATCTAGCTTCACTGTCCAGGGCCATCACAGCAATCTCTGCCTGCATAGCGGGGGTCATGGGGTGTATTCTTAGCATGCCTTTTAACCACTCGGACTAGTCCCATATCAGTGAATTGCTCACTGTAAACTTTGGGAGATTGCTGAGCATGGCCTCTGCCGACTCTGCGCCTGTTGACTGCATCCTGCCTACTACGCCAAAAGTAAGCAGGTTGCGGGATGCAGTGATACAAGGGAGGCAGAGCAAGGGTTAACAGTATAACATTTAATGGAACAATAAAGTTGCTCCACGCAGGGAGATAAACAGTCAAAATTGAAAAGAGAAATGGCAATGTAAAAACAGTCCACTTATCAAACTTATTGTGTCCTTAGGTTCCTCAGCCACAGATGATCCATTGGGGGTTGTAGTACCAACAACGGCTGGTGTAGTGTCTGCAGATGGGGTCCCACAAACAACGATCCAACTTCTGGCAGCAATGGGTGGTGTCCGATTACCCGTTGGGCCCTAGTCCATGAGCCTGTGCAGCTAAAGTAACGAGAGCTGCAGCAATACCAGGATCAAGTGTGGGCTGATGTGTGCTGTCTGGCAGAAAGAACTGCACATTACTGTCCTGTAACTGGCCCTCGCTTCTCTGCACATGCTCGGAATTAACTGTCACTGGGCGCACAGCGCTCTTTACACTCACTGTCTGGAGCGCTCACTGAATATCTGCCGCGGCTCGTCTCCGCGTTGTCTGTCACCCTGCGGAGCGAGTCGCATGCCTGCTTCTGCTTGCACTGCCGGCGGGAGCCTCATTGCTGCTTCGCTCGCTTTCAGCTCTCTGCCCAGCTTAGACACGCCACCTCTTCCCAGGTCATGGGGCCTGTCCGGTCCCCTATTCCTTCCCCGGGCAACATGGGATGCAGCCTCGACAGTTCCGGACCCGGCTCAATACAGGTACCCGCAGCCCGGTCTTCCTCCTTACATGCCTGATCCAGGTTTGTAGGTCGCCTTGCTCGCAACTGCCTTTTCAGCTTTGCCATATAAATTTTCAATAGGATTGAGATCAGGGATTTGTGACGGCCACTCCAAAACATTGACTTTGTTATCCTTAAGCCACTTTGTTACCATTTTCGCAGTATGTTTCGGGTCATTGTCCATAGAGATGAGCGAATATTTCAATGTTCGGTTCAGGTTACGTTCGCTGAGTTTGAAATATTCGCCGATTCGGAGGCAAAAACAAATGCATGCACAACATCTTATAACGGCCCCAAATGCTGCCAAAACACATCAAATTAGGGACAGACACCAGGAAATGGCCTCAATTCACCCACAGTACAAATTGCAGCATGGAACTGCAGCAATCAGCCAGACATGAGGTATCTGGGTCTGGGACAACATTTACAGCTTTCAATTCAACATCACAGTAAGACGAGGTGGGTGAGGGATCGGTGTAGGCCCCCTTTGCTGGGACCCCTGATACCACATGCAACACCTCTACCTACTTTCATGCTGAGCCACACTCAGGTGGCACAAATATCAGTTTTGTTGACTACCATTGTCAGAAAAATTTAAGGATAGTTACACGGGTACTTGAGTCCAAGGAGGTGGAGGCCTGATCGTTCAAAGGCCTACTGCTTCAGGTAACACGCATGAAGG
>JARQOD010009543.1:0-18231 GCA_033576555.1 Oophaga sylvatica
TCCGCTCTTTACTAGTTTCTGATTTGTGCATATGATAATATGACGTTTTCATTTTCCTCTAGACAAGGTTAGTGCAGAACCAGCCGTATGACGAAAGCCTTGAGATAAACGACTCGGAAGAGGTAGCCAGCATTCATTCTCCAACTCCAAGAAAGCCAGGCAAGAGGAATATCATACACATGGAAGTGGTAACATTTCTGAAATATGGAATTGTGAATACATGATTTTCTTTTGCTCCTCCAGTTTCCTCCAAGCATTTGTCAGGTAAAGGAAAAGTCATGCAGGACCCAAATATTAGCAGTGAAGAAGAGGAAAGTACCCCGGTAAGATATTGTACATAGATGGGATCTTCTCCAGACGCACACTGGCTTCTCTCATACAGGCTTATATGATTACAGCTTTGGTTTAGTGTCTGGAAAAAGACTCAAAATAGATCATACATGTAAATGTGTCACAGTCGACCTGTTAAAAGTTCCTGGTTTTTGCTCCTATTTTATTCCTGCTACTTTCTTGAGTGTTCTGTTCTTTGCTCTTTCTTTTAAATCCTCCATACAGTCACAGACCGCTCCCGGCATATTAACCCCTGGCACACTGCTATCAAACATGATCACAGTGTACCGGGGCACAGGGAAGCATCGCGCAGGGAGGGGGCTCCCTGCATTCTTCCCTGAGACCCTCAGAACAGCGCGATGTGATCGCGCTGTTCTGAGGGCTTCCTCCCTGCAGGCCCCCGGATCCAAGATGGCCACGGGGTCCTGCAGGGAGGCGGCTTCCTCAGTGCCTGCTGAGAGCAGGCACTGAGAAAACCTCCAGCAGTCCCTGTCAGATCGCTGGTCTGACAGTGTGCTGTGCACACTGTCAGACCAGCGATCTGATATTATACAGTGATGTCCCACCCTGGGACAAAGTAAAAATGTAAAAAAAAATTCCTAAATAAAGAAAAAAAAATATTCCCCAATAAATTAATTTCTTTAATGTAAAAAAAACCCCAACAATAAAAGTACACATATTTAGTATCGCTGCGTCCGTAACGACCCTCCCTATAAAACTGTCCCACTAGTTAACCCCTTTAGTAAACCCCTAAAAAAAAGGCAAAAAAAATGCTTTATCATCATACCGCCGAACAAAAAGTGGAATAACGCGATCAAAAAGACGGATATAAATAAACATGGTACTGCTAAAAACGTCATCTTGTCCTGCAAAAAACGAGCTGCCATACAGCATCATCAGCGAAAAAATAAAAAGTATAGCTCGCAGAATAAAGCGATGCAAAAACAATTATTTTTTATATATAATCGTTTTTATTGTATAAAAGCGCCTAAAAATAAAAAAATGCTATAAATGAGGTATCTCCGTAATCTTACTGGCCCAAAGAATAAAACCGCTTTATCGATTTTTATCACACGCGGAACAGTATAAACGCCCCCCCCTCCAAAAGAAATTCATGAATTGCTGGTTTTTGTTCATTCTGCCTCCCAAAAATCGTAATAAAAAGCGATCAAAAAATGTCATGTGCCCAAAAATGGTACCAATGAAAACATCAACTCGTCCCGCAAAAAATAAGACCTCACAAGGCTCTGTGGGCCAAAATATGGAAAAATTATAGCTCAAAATGTGGTGATGCAAATAAATTTGCAATAAAAAGCGTCTTTTAGCGTTTGACAGCTGCCAAACATAAAAACCCGCTATAAATAGTAAATCAAACCCCCCCCTTTATTCGAACGTCCATGACAGCACTACAGAGAGAGGGGATCCGCCCCTTAGGAACAGGAAACCTACAGATATAAAAGGGCGTCACCTCTCCCACACATCAGTTGGTTTCCTGTTCCTAAAGGACGGGTTTCCTACAGATGAAGATCTTCAGGAGGACCCAGGCCGGCCGGTCGACCCAGGTAGCGGGGGGGAATCTCCTACCTCGGCCGGTGCGGAGCCCCTGGAAGCGCCACGGTGGGTCCGGGTAGGATTCCACGGCAGTGTGCGGAGCAGGTGGAGCAGTATCCAGAGGATCTCTGTCTCCCAGCCAGCGCCGGTAGGTAAGTATTCCCCCCTCTCCCTGGTCCCGATGCCTTCTCCCTGTCCTCTCCTGTGGTCCTGTCATGGTGGGGGCCTCTTGAGGGTGCAGCCGTGATTTTTTTTTTTTTTTTAAAAAAAAAAAAAATTTTAAAATTTGAATTTCCCGCCGCGTCACTGCTGTGAACGGCGCGGCGGGGGTTTTTTGAATTTCCCGCCGCGCGTCACTGTTATGGACGGTTTTTGAAAATTCAGTCGTGCGCCGCTGTTGCAGCGGCGCGGCTGGGGTCGGGGAGATCTCCGCTCGGAGGGGCGATGCAGCGGGGATTATACTTACCTCCATCGGTATAGTGGGGTCCGTGCGAGCGGGGGAAAAAAGGGGCGGAGTCTCCACCACCGGAACCGGAAGTGAGACGCCGGCCGGCGTTTTTGAAAATTTTGGCGGCTGCATCATCGGACGGCGCCTGCTGTGGGGACGGCGGGGAAGTGGCGGGGGGGCCGTGGGGCGGGGAGTAGGAGGGGTGGACCCCTGGCCAGACCTGCTGATCCGGATATCCGGGGGAGGATATAAGGAGCCTAGGAAAGAGGTAAAGCGCTTCTGCCCCATTTTTTTACGATGGACACTGCAGAGGCTCCCTCGGTGCAACAGGAGAGCCAGCAGCAGCAGACAGAGCGCTCCTCTTCAATGGCCAGGAGCACCAGCCGCAGAAGTTCCGCAGCTGGGAAAAAGCCCCCTCCCCGTGATCCGGTACCTACTGCTGTACAATCTGGGTAAGAGATCGTCAGATTTAGAATACCCAGTAATACAGTTTTTTCCCCATTTTGTGTCTGTTACTAGGGGAAGAAGTGTTCGGTGAAAAGCAAGCACAGGGAATGTGCCTTTTGCGCTTGCCCTCTGCCTGACGCTTGCCCTAAGAGGTTGTGCCAGCCGTGCATGCAACAGACGGTAGGGCATTTTTAAGGGGAAGGGCAGGGGCATGGGATGACATAGTAAACCCCCCCCCTATGCCCTTCCCTTTTTAGATAGCGGAGGAGACTCCAGATTTCACCGAAAGCCTGAAGGAGTTGAAAGCGTCCTCAAGACACGGAGAATTTTCCAGGCGTAGAAATGTACCAGTTTTATCTGATTCAGAGTCACCTGCCGCCCATGATAGGGGTGAAGTTGTGTCAGGACCCTCCTCGCCTTCCTCTTCGGCTTCCTCCTCGTCTTCTACGGAAGACGCTACCCGTTTTTGTTTTCCCTTGGACCAGATGGACAAATTTGTCAAATCAGTTAGGTCCACCATGGGGGTAGAAGAGGCGAAACCAGAGCCCTCAGTACAGGATCTGATGTTTGGTGGTCTAGATCCAAAAAAACGGAGATCCTTTCCACTAAACAGTAGCATCCAAGGCCTTATAGACAGAGAGTGGAAGAAGCCTGAAAAAAGAGGCTCCTTACCCCAAGCGTTTAAACGGAGATATCCCTTTGAAGATCCCCTGACGGGTAAATGGGATAAGGCCCCGAAGCTGGATGCAGCAGTGACGAAGGCTTCTAAAAAATCCTCCATCCCATTTGATGATATGGGGTCTTTGAAAGATCCACTAGACAGGAAGGCAGACCCTTCTTGAAAGGCACATGGGAGATGTCGGCAGGTGCCCTGAGGCCGGCAGTTGCAGCCACTTGCGCAGCCAGGTCATTGATGGTCTGGCTAGACCAGTTAGCTTCCCAGTTAACAGATGGAACCTCCAGGGGAATTCGGAAGACCTTGCCAATAATTCAGAATGCGGCGGCTTTCCTGGCTGATTCCTCAGCGGACTCAGTAAGAATGGCTGCCAGAGCGGCAGGGCTGTCTAATGCAGCACGAAGGGCATTATGGCTGAAATGTTGGCCGGGCGATATTCAAGCCAGATCTCGCCTCTGCTCCATTCCGTGTGACGGCGAATATCTTTTTGGCCCGGTCCTGGACGAACTTTTAGAAAAGGCAGGGGACGACAAGAAAAAGTTTCCCAGTTTATCAACCCCTTCCTATAAAAGACCTTTCAGCAGAAGGAGGTTCAGCTACCAAAGGTCGTCCAGGGAACGAGCCAAATGGGATGAAAAGAGGCGAAGAGGTACAGGGTTTATGTTTAGAGGTCCACCTAGGGAAACAAAAAAACCCTCGCAATGACTAGCAATGCCGGTAGGAGGCAGATTGAAGGCCTTCTACCCGGCCTGGTCGGAAATCTCAAACAGTAGCTGGATCCTTAACATCATAGCTACAGGGCTGCGGTTAGAATTCTCCTCGGTACCTTGGGATAACTTTAAAATTACCCCACTCAGGTCATCGGCTTCGGAGCAGGCCGCTCTAGAGTTGGAGGTTCAGGAGCTTTGCGCTAAGAATGTCTTAGTGGAGGTGCCAGAAGCAGAGCGGGGTAAGGGGTTTTACTCCCCTCTGTTTTTGATCCATAAACTGGATGGGTCTTTTAGAACAATTATTAATTTGAAAGCCCTCAATAAATTCCTGATTATTCACCCATTTAAAATGGAAACGGTCAGCTCAGCAATAAAGCTTCTGTTTGAAAATTGCTTTATGGTGGTGTTAGATCTGAAAGACGCTTATTACCACATACTGATCCATATGGAGCATCAGCGTTTCCTCAGAGTAGCAATCCAGATGGGGGAATCACTGCGACATTTTCAATTTAGCGCCCTTCCCTTTGGCTTGGCGGTTGCCCCACGAGTATTCACTAAGGTTATGTCGGAGGTCATGGCCCACTTACGTGAATCAAATATGCTTATAGTCCCCTACCTTGACGACTTTCTTATTATAGGAAAGACGGCAGAGCATTGCCTAGAGCAACTGAAAAGAGCGATTTCTACCTTAGAGCGGCTGGGATGGCTAATAAATACCAAAAAGTCTCGTTTGAATCCGATGAGGGTTCAGCAATTTCTAGGGCTAATTCTGGATTCACAAAATCAGAACTGTAGTTTACCGTCAGACAAGTTAATTCGCTTACGGTACCAGGTCCTAAACGCTTCCAGTAACCCCTCCATGTCGCTTAGGAAGGCCATGTCTCTTTTGGGCTCCCTCTCGTCCTGCATTCCCGCGGTTCGGTGGGCCCAATTTCACACAAGGGCACTGCAAGCTGAGGTCTTGCTGTATCAAAATTTGCTAGGTGGTTACCTGGAAGGCCAGCTATCCTTGTCCCAGGCTGCTATAAGATCCCTGGATTGGTGGAAGAATGAGACAAACCTGTCTAAGGGGGTTCCCTGGGAATACGACATATCCCGAATAGTCACAACAGATGCTAGCCCCTCTGGGTGGGGGGCTCATATGGGGGACGTTATGGTTCAGGGCTCATGGGAGCAGGATCAAATTCAAATGTCTTCTAATATGAAGGAATTAGCAGCGGTAGAGCTAGCGATTAAAAAACTCCTTGTCTATCTACAGGGTCACCACGTTCGAGTGCTCTCCGACAATCGGGTCACAGTCGCATACATCAACCACCAGGGTGGTACTCGTTCCGGTCCTCTCATGGAAGTGGCAAGGCGCCTACTTCAGATAGCAGAACGACCCTTTCTTTCTCTAACGGCTCTACATATAAGGGGAGAAGAAAATACCAAGGCGGACTTCTTAAGCCGCAATCTCCTGAGCCAAGGAGAGTGGTCATTAAAGACTTCCATCTTCGACCTAATTGTGCGGAAATGGGGTCTACCGGAAGTAGATCTCTTTGCTACCAAAAGCAACAGGAAAGTGAGACCGTTCTGCTCTCTGAATCCCAAAGAACGCCCTCTGGCAGTGGACGCTCTTCTATTACAGTGGGATTTCAATCTAGCCTACGCCTTCCCTCCCCTGTCCTTACTCCCCCTAGTATTGAGGAAGGTCAGGAAGGACAGGGCAAGGATAATATTAATCGCTCCTTTTTGGCCCAGGAGGGCATGGTTTTCATGTCTCAGAAACATGTCGATAGCCGACCCGTGGGTCCTGCCGGACATTCCCGATCTGCTCTCCCAAGGTCCAGTCTACCATCCTCGAGTAGCGGGCCTCCACCTGACGGCGTGGATTTTGAACGGTCGCTGCTGACAGATAAGGGGTTTTCTGCTAATGTAATTAATACTCTCCTTAAAAGCAGAAAAGAGGTTACAACTAGGATCTACGCTAGGATTTGGAAGAAATTTCTTCAGAGCTCGGCGGTTGTAGCAGGGGACACAACACCGATAACCCAGATTCTAGAATTCCTACAAAAGGGTCTGGACTTAGGTCTCTCCACAAGCACCCTTAAGGTGCAAGTTTCAGCTTTGGGGGCACTCTTTAGTTGCAACATCGCAAATAATTACTGGGTCAGTAGATTCATTAAAGCTGCGGGTAGGTCGAGACCCATAGTGAAGGTGAGAATCATGCCATGGGACTTAAATCTTGTTCTCACTGCTTTAACAGAGCCACCTTTTGAACCTATATCAGCAGCATCAATAAAAATTCTTTCCCTTAAGACCGCTTTCCTGGTAGCATTAACCTCGGCTAGGAGGGTAAGTGACATCCAGGCACTATCTAGACTATCTCCTTACACTCAGGTCCTGAATGACAGGATAATACTTAGACCGGATCCGGCATACCTACCTAAGGTGTCTTCCGCTTTCCACAGAACACAGGAAATTATTCTCCCTTCGTTCATCCCTAATCCATCTAATCAAAAAGAGATGAAACTTCATACTTTAGATGTTAGAAGATGTCTGCTGCAATATTTGGCAGTCACTGATCCCTGGAAAAGGGACAATGCATTGTTTGTCTCTTTTCAAGGAATTAACAAAGGCCGTAGATTAACAAAGAGCTCATTGGCCAGATGGATTAGGGAAGCAATTTCTCTGGCATACACCTCGAGGGGCAAGCAGCCACCTGAGAGGCTAAGGGCGCATTCCACTCGAGCTGTGGCGACTTCATGGGCAGAAAGGGCAGAAGTCTCGATTGACCAGATATGTAAGGCAGCTACGTGGTCTTCTCCACACACGTTTTACACTCATTATAGATTAGATTTGGGTGCTTCCTCAGACCTTTCTTTCGGACTAAGGGTGCTGCAGGCAGTAGTCCCTCCCTAAGTAGTTATTACTCTCTGTAATTCTCTCTGTAGTGCTGTCATGGACGTTCGAATAAAGTCTAAGTTACTTACCGTTAACGGTATTTTTCGAAGTCCATGACAGCACCCTTACATTCCCACCCAGGTTCTATGTGCACTTCTTCCGCTTATGTAGTCCACATGTAATAAACAATTGATTAATGTTACTGTGTGATGCATAACATTTTTTTGCTGTATACCATTTAACCTTGATGTCCTCTTATGCTCTGTAATCCAACTGATGTGTGGGAGAGGTGACGCCCTTTTATATCTGTAGGTTTCCTGTTCCTAAGGGGCGGATCCCCTCTCTCTGTAGTGCTGTCATGGACTTCGAAAAATACCGTTAACGGTAAGTAACTTAGACTTTATCACCCGCTTAGTTAGGGAAAAATAATAAAATTTAAAAGATGTATTTATTTCCATTTTCTCGTTAGGGTTGGGGCTAAAGTTAGGATTAGGGTTGGGGCTAAAGTTTGGATTAGTGTTGGGATTAGGGTTAGGGGTGTGTTAGGTTTGTAGTTAGGGTTATGGTTAGGGTTGGGACTAGGGTTAGGGGTGAGTTGGGGTTAGGGTTGGAGTTAGAATTGGGGGTTTCCACAGTTTAGGCACATCAGGGGCTCTCCAAATGTGACATGGCATCTGATCTCAATTCCAGCCAATTCTGCGTTGAAAAAGTCACACGGTGCTCCTTCCCTTCTGAGCTTTGCCGTGCGCCCAAACAGTAGTTTACCCCCACATATGGAGTATCAGCATACTCAGGACAAATTGCACAATAACTCTTGGGGTCCAGTTTCTTCTGTTACCCTTGGGAAAATAAAAAATTGGGGGCGAAAATATCATTTTTGTGGAAAAAAATGATTTTTTTATGGATCTACGTTATAAACTTTTGTGAAGCACTTGGGAGTTCAAAGTTCTTACCACACATCTAGATAAGTTCCTTGGGGGGTCTAGTTTCCAAAATGGAGTCACTTGTGGGGGTTTCCACTGTTTAGGCACATCAGGGGCTCTCCAAACGCGACATGACACCCGCAGACCATTCCATCAGTCTGCATTACAAAACGTCACTACTTCTTCTATTCCGAGCCCCGACATGTGCCCACACACTAGTTTTCTCCCACATATAGGATACCAGCGTACTCAGGACAAATTGGACAACTTTTGGGGTCCAATTTCTCCTACTACCCTTGGGAAAATAAAAAATTGGTGACTATAAAAGATCATTTTTGTGGGAAAAAAATAGGATTTTTAATTTTCATACCCAGGCATTATTAACTTGTGTGAAGCACTTGGGGGTTCAAAGTGGTCACCACAGGTCTAGATAAGTTCCTTAGGGGGTCTAGTTTCCAAAATGGGGTCACTTGTGGGGTGTTTCCACTGTTTAGGCACATCGGGGCTTTGCAAACTGAACATGACACCCATCAAAGTCTGCATTCCAAAACGTCATTACTTCCTTTCCGAGCCCCACATATGGGGTATCAGCGTACTCAGGACAAATTGGAAAACAACTTTTGGAGTCCAATTTCCTTGGGAAAAATCAAAAATTGGGGACTAAAAAATCATTTTTGTGGAAATTTTTATTTTTTTTTTAATTTCCACACCCAGGCATTATAAACTTTAGTGACGCACTTGGGGGTTCAAAGTGCTCACAACATATCTAGATAAGTTCCTTAGGGGGTCTAGTTTCCAAAATGGTGTAATTTGTGAGGGTTTCCACTGTTTACGCACACCAGGGGCTCTCCAAACGCGACATGGCGTCCAATCTCAATTCCAGCCAATTTTGGTTTGAAAAAGTCAAACGACGCTCCTTCCCTTCCGAGCCCTGCCGTGCGCCCAGACAGTGGTTTTCCCCCTACAACAACTTATTCTGTCCATTTTCTGCTTTTTTCCCTTGTGAAAATAAAAAAATTGTTTGTAAAAGATCATTTTTGTGACTAAAAAGTTAAATGTTCATTTTTTCCTTTCATGTTGCTTCAGCTCCTGTGAAGCACCTGAAGGGTTAATAAACTTATTGAATGTGGTTTTGAGTACCTTGAGGGGTGCAGTTTTTAGAATGGTGTCACTTTTGGGTATTTTCAGCCATATAGACCCCTCAAAGTGACTTCAAATGTGAGGCGGTCCCTGAAAAAAAATGGCTTTGTACATTTTGTTGTAAAAATGAGAAACCGCTGGTCAACTTTTAACCCTTATAACTTCCTAAGAAAAAAAAATTTAGGTTTCCAAAATTGTGCTGATGTAAAGTAGACATGTGGGAAATGTTGTTTATTAACTATTTTGTGACATTTCTCTGTTTTAAGGGAATAAAAATTCAAAGTTTGAAAATTGCAAAATTTTCGCCATATTTCCATTTGTTTCATAAATAAACGTAAGTTATATCAAAGAAATTTTACCACTATCATGAAGTACAGTATGTCACGAGAAAATATTCTCAGAATCGCGAAGATCCGTTGAAGTGTTCCAGAGTTATAGCCTCATAAAGAGACAGTGGTCAGAATTGTAAAAATTGGCCCGGTCATTAACGTGCAAACCACCCTTGGGGGTTGAGGGGTTAATGATACCTGATGATGAAATCCGTCTTGTTTTTTTTTCTTAATCTTTATTTGCAGTTTTGTGTTAATGATATGCCCGTGTCCTAAAGGTACTGTCACACTAAGGCTGCTTTCACACATCAGTTTTTTGACGTCAGGCGCGATCCGGCGTGTTTTTAAAAAAAACGGATCCGGTACCGGATGCGTTTTTTTAGCATTGACTTTCATTAGCGCCGGATCGCGCCTGATGTCATTGCGTTGCGGTTTTTGGCCGGATCCGGCGGAAATGTACATTCCGGCGGCCGGACAAGACGCTGACTGCAACGTTTTGTTTTTTTTCCGGAGCCGCCTGATAGTGCCTGAATCGGCGCATCAGGCGGCCGGAAATAATAAAAGTCTATGGAACCGGCTGCGATGTCGTTGATCGCTTATGAACGTTCTGAGCCGTTTTTTGGTCGTTGGTGTCCCGCTGGTGAGCCTGAATCGCTGAGTGTGACACCCTTTATGAACGACTTTACCAGCGTCGCAGGTGGGACTAGGTTTTCCCAACGACGGCAGAGGTCGTTATACAGATCGCTGATCTCTGATGAGATCTTTGTGTTTGGAAGCTAACTAGCGACCATATAGCGATCGCACTAGCGATCTCGCCAGGTTGTGTCGTTGTCGTGATCGCTAGTGCGATCGCTAAGTGTGACAGTGCCTTAAGGCAGTGTTCATGTGTGTGATGCTCTAATTAGGTATTCATAAGGCAGACTGCTGACAGGTCACCGATCCCTCAATGACCTGCCCCCTAGTTTGCATAATGAATACCTAACGTACTGAATAAAAAAAAAAAAACGCTTCAGCAGGCAGGTGCCTGCCTTCACCATAATCGCATGGTTACTGTACACTTACGGTAATCCCTTTTGCAGATTTACTTGAGCAAAGAAAAAGACATTTTGAAAATGGCGCCTGCGCAGTAGAAGCTCTAAGAGATCGCTAACAGCTGCTATTGCGCATGCGCGGGCGGCGCCATCTTGGTGGAGGCCTTTTTTTTTCTTCAGCAAGATGGAGTTTTTAATAATAAAAAAAAAACTTTTAAAGTAGTTAATTTAATTTTGTATTAAAAATAATTGAATGTATAATCAATAATTATTAATACAAAAATTAAAATCACGGCACCTTCCCTTTAAGAAACAGCCACAAGACGGATTTCATCACCTGGTATCATCATTCAGTATAAAGATGCCGACCTGACGCTGTGTGTAGGCTACTGTTTATAATCCTGCTGACATGTTCCCTTTAAATTCATCAAGTGCTGGCGTTTTGTACTCTGACTGAAGCAGCATTTCTGACGTGGCGCACACCTCTCAGAAGAAGAACCAAATTCATTAATCGGCATGCACTTCTTAAAGGGAATCTGTCACCCCATTTTACCCATATCCGCTAAAGATATGACTGAATAGTGCGTCCCATAAGCAACCAATCGGTATGTATGATATATCCTGATACCCCCGTTTTGATAGCAAAATACCTTTGTAAAGTTTGGATTTTTGTCTGTAAATCAGGGCGGTCTGGTCCAGAGGGCGGCGTTTTCTCTCTTCCTCCCCCTCCGCTCCTCGGCATCTCTTGCGTATGGCTGTCTGTGAATCGCACAGACGGCATTCGGCTTCCCCCCCGCGCATGCGCAGTGTGCTTTGCCCAACAGTGGGCAAAGCATAAAATCAGTACAGCGCATGCACAACTATTGTCCTTCACTTTCCTTGCCCCGGAAGTCGTTCAAGGCAAGCAGTCATTTCCGGGGCAAGGAAAGAGTTGCGCATGCACTGTAATGATTTTATGCTTTGGCCACTGTTGGGCAAAGCACACTGCGCATGCGCGGAGGGGGGAATTTGAAAAGCGCAATTGCGGAAAGCCGAACGCCGTCTGTGCGATTCACAGACGGCCATGCGCAAGAGATGCCGAGGAGCGGGGGGGGAGAGGAGAGAAAACGCTGCCCTCCGGAACGGACCGCTCTGATTTACAGACAAAAATCCGAACTTTACAAAGGTATTTTGCTATCAAAACGGGGTATCAGGATATAAGGCTACATACCGATAGGTTGCTTATGGGATGCACTATTCAGTCATATCTTTATCTGATTTAGCTAAAATGGGGTGACAGATTCCCTTTAATGAATTAGACGCCTTCTATCCTAGCGAGACAGTGCGTTCTTCCCCATGCTAATGCCAGTCTTGATGAATCAGTCCCCATCGACTTTTTTTTATTTCCACTTTTTATGGTCTTTTCTGAGGGGCGTTGCGCACAGGGTAGTTATGGAGAGCTACCTAAAGACACGCCCCTGAGGATCCTGTAAGCCACGCACTTTTGTGGAACAAAGCACATAAACTT
Organism: Oophaga sylvatica; assembly: GCA_033576555.1. Classification (NCBI taxonomy): domain Eukaryota; kingdom Metazoa; phylum Chordata; class Amphibia; order Anura; family Dendrobatidae; genus Oophaga; species Oophaga sylvatica. Next base: position 11,976 of record JARQOD010009543.1, read on the forward strand.
GATCACTAAATAAAAAAGCCCATATTTATTGAACCATATTGGGAATTTAAAAATAAAATGCAAACTACTTAGGGGAGCAGCAGGAATACAACAAAAAAGAAGAGCAATAATTGGCCTTTTTTGACCTGGTGATAAGTTTTCTTTTAAAGGGTTGTTTAGCCACTAAAAAAAACATCCCATAGAATGTTTAAAAATAAAGTAACTAATGCTCACCCTAACAACGCTCCGCAGCTCCTGGTCCAACAAAGTCCGGGTCCTCTGTCAGTCTTCTGTGCTTCCTGCTTGGTCTGTGGACAGACATGAGACCACTGCAGTCAGTCACTGGCCTCAGTAGTTTCATGGCTGAACCCAGCTATGTTCTTCCTGTTTGGGTGAACCCGATCAGTTACTGCTAATTACATATACTGTCATCAGATTTAACCCATTATTGCACATAATGCCAGCAAATAAACTGCTTCACCTGCGGCAGATCCCAGCTTTGTTCCCAACCAACAGATGTCTCTAACAGCAGCGACTGGAGCTCACTCCGACCGATACTGTTTATACATTTAAATGCTGCTGACAATCTCTGACAGGGGCACGCTGGTGTGATCAGGAGATACTGTTGGATTGCCATTTCTGCCATCTTCATACACCCATGAAGCCCAACCATAGGCTAGGCTTAATAGGATCGCATGGTCTACACCAGGGGTGGGGAACCTCAGGCCCCAGGGCCATTTACGGCCCTCGATGACCTTTTATCTGGCCCCCAGGCAGATTCTCAGGGACTGCTATGCTTTGGCAGGGAGCTGTATTTTGATTGCCACCAGCTCATTAATTTCTTCTTGCTCTGTAAACACTCACGCATTGTTCACTACTGAACACTGAAGGGCATGCAATGAAAGATTACGTCCTGACACCAGTGCCAGAGTCAGGATGTACTTTGTGGGTGGAGTTTGTATGGCCCCCGAAGGATGGTATAAATATTCAAATAGTCCTTGGCAGAAAAATATTCCCCACCCTGGTCTACACTATCTACAGCAATACTGTGCTATTGCAATATGCCGAACAAACTATCAAAGGATTGCAGGGTCAAGTTCATTAAGGGAACTAGAAAATCTATATATATATATATATATATATATATATATATATATATATATATATATATATATATAACTCAAAATCTGTAGTAGCCTGCTTTGTAGAAATCCACAGTTCTCTCCCGATTTGGGTGAAATTTGGCACGCCCCCTCTCCACCCACAGGAGCAGAATACTGCGCACGTTACATATCGCTAGCGTCCCCTCACCCCCGCCCCCCCCCCGTCATGAGATTGGGGCCCTCAAAAGTTAGGCCCTATACATATAATGGGGAAATGTGAAATTTGTAGTAGCCCGCTCTATACAAATCCACAGTTCTTGCCCGATTTGGGTGAAATTTGGCACGCCGCCTCTCTACCCACAGGAGCAGAATACTGCGCATGTTAAATCTCTCTAGCGTCCCCCCGTCATGAGATTGGGACCCCCGAAGTTAGGCCCTATACATATAATGGAGAAATGTAAAAGTGCTGAAGGGAAAACAACAGTTGTGACTTACACGGACGGATTATAGCGACGGCGCCAAAGAGTCACTGCTAAAGGGGCCGCACCACCACAGACAACACACAAACATTTCACAAACACCATACAAACATCACACAGATAGCACAACACCACACAAATGCCAGACCACTCTAGACACACACAACACAAACACCACCCCACAAATACCACAACACCACCCCTTAAATACCACATGCACACCACACACACACAACACACACGCATGGACCCAGGGACGGCTCCAGGTTTTTATGGGCCCCGGGCGAAAGAGCCTCAGTGGGCCCCTTTAACACAGACCACGATTCATGATGCACAGATACAGCAGAGAAATATAGGTACAGTACAATGCCAAATACTTCACTTCTTCCATTACATGAGTGATATCTATTGTAAATTGTACAATAGCTCAAAAACCGCCAAATCCTCACAGCGCACAGTACAGACTGGACAGTACAGTCCTCTATACAATATTATGGGCACCACATAGTCTCCCCCCTCATCACCCATATAATACCCCATGCAGGATGTCACCCACCATCCCCCATATAATGCTCCATACAGAATACTGGAACCAATATAATGCGCCATACAGGATACTGGTCCCCATATAATGCTCCATACAGGATACTGGTCCCCATATAATGCTCCATACAAAATATGGAGCTCTCCTCTGCGCTGTACTGCGTTCTGCACTGTTACGGCTCAGGAAAGGGCGCTGTGGAAAGACTCCCCATTGTCATCATGATTGCCTCCTTATCATCATCATTGCCTCCCCATCATCATCATGGCCTCCCCATTATCATCAATGCCTGCCCATCATCATCATCTCCTCCCCATCATCATGGCCTCCCCATTATCATCAATGCCTGCCCATCATCATCATGGCCTCCCCATCATCATCAATGCCTGCCCATCATCATCATTGCCTCCCCATTATCATCAATGCCTGCCCATCATCATCATGGCCTCCCCATTATCATCAGTGCCTGCCCATCATCATCATGGCCTCCCCATCATCATCATGGCCTCCCCATTATCATCAATGCCTGCCCATCATCATCATGGCCTTCCCATCATCATCAATGCCTGCCCATCATCATCATGGCCTCCCCATTATCATCAATGCCTGCCCATCATCATCATTGCCTCCCCATCATCATCATGGTCTCCCCATCATCATCAATGCCTGCCCATCATCATCATGGCCTCCCCATCATCATCAATGCCTGCCCATCATCATCATGGCCTCCCCATCATCATCAATGCCTGCCCATCATCATCATTGCCTCCCCATTATCATCAATGCCTGCCCATCATCATCATGGCCTCCCCATTATCATCAATGCCTGCCCATCATCATCATGGCCTCCCCATCATAATCATGGCCTCCCCATTATCATCAATGCCTGCCCATCATCATCATGGCCTCCCCATCATCATCAATGCCTGCCCATCATCATCATGGCCTCCCCATTATCATCAATGCCTGCCCATTATCATCAATGCCTGCCCATCATCATCATCTCCTCCCCATCATCATCAATGACTGCCCATCATCATCATCTCCTCCCCATCATCATCAATGACTGCCCATTATCATCATGGCCTGCCCATCATCACACACAGAAAGCACCACAGCACACAAGCACTCTCTCATATACATACATACATACATACACACACACACACACACACACACACACACAAAGCACCGCACTACATACACACACACTGATACACACAGACACACACATACACACACGTCTCACCTGTCCGGCGTCCGCGCGCTCTCTGCCACAGCCGGCCGCTGAATGATGGTGTCATTCAGCGGCACTGCTGTGAGAGGAAGCGCCGGCGCCCCCTGGAGCTGCGGCAGCGGAGGCACGGGGCTCAGAGGTAAGTATTGTGCCAGCTGCTGCCGGGGCCCTGAGCAAGCGGGGGGGGCCCCAGTGGCGGTGCTGACACCGCTCTCCTCCGCTAACGGGTGCCGGGGTGCCCGACGGCGAGTGGGCCCCCCGCCTGCTCACTTGCCCGGGTGTGCCGGGTGCTGACGCCAGCCCTGCATGGACCACACACATGCAAACACACTCAGATGGATGCACCCTACGCACACGAACGAACAGAGCACATGTGTACTCCCACACACCATGGACACTTACACTTCGCACGCACAAACACATGGATCACATGCGTGTGGGAGCTTTCATCACTGAAGCTGCTGAGGTAAAGTGTGTACAAGCAGCCTTACTGAGCAGCAATGTTGGTCAGGCGAAAAATGCCTCATAGTAAGATTGTCATTATTGTTTACTATACAGGGAGCTTTCATGACAGAAGCTGCTGAGGTAAAGTGAAAGCTGAGCTCTGATTGGTTGCTTTGGGCGCCTTTAGGTCATAGTAATACTGTGTGAAGGCTGCTCTGTATTTACTATTCATCCTATTACATCTCTTATCAGTGCCAGGTGAATACTAAAGGGTCATAATACTAAGGACTGTTTTTTAAAATGCTGCTCAAACAACGATCTTCTATTGGGCAAGTTCATCCAAAGGCTAAGAAAGCAAAATTGTGTCAGAGCTGAGACAAGTGAGCAACGTGACTCATGGCTTGAAAAGAAACGGATGAGTCAGGCTAAATGTAAGGCAGCTGAGACATCAGAGCAATGGGAATGTCGTCTTCACAAGAATCGGTTAAGGCAGGCTGAAGCAAGGAATATGGAAACATCTGAACAAAAGGATGAACGTTGTGAAAATGACCACATGTGACATATGCAACGTGTGCAAAGATGTAGGCAGGCTGATCTGAGTTTGGAAGCATTTCACTATAATCCAATTCAAGACTATAGGTCACATCAGAAAGTTATAATTGGCAAAATGGACATAATATGCAAACATTGTCAAGCAAAGAAGTTTTACTTGGAATCTCCTGGTATGTGCTGCTCAAATGGGAGAGTCAGTTTGCCACCTTTAGATCTACCTCCTGAACAACTTTTATACATGTAAGGACAACTCCCGAGTCCAAGCATTTTCTGCAAAATATTAGGAGATACAATTCATCTTTCCAGATGACATCCTTTGGTACGACAGCTGTACTCCAGGAAGCAGGATTTATGCCAACTTTTAAAGTCCTGGGACAAATATATCACAAAATTGGTCAATGCTTCTTATAACAAATGAAGAGCCAAAGTTTTTACAAATGTATTTTTGGGAGACGAACAAATGCAAGCTGATAGACGTTGTGAAGCTATACTTGAAACAAAAAAAAGAGATTGTGTTGAATTAGCAAAGATTTTTCCATCAGCACAATCAGTTAGTAAACCTTTTCAAAATAGCATTAGAAAGAATGCCAAGTGATGACTATCAAGTTGTAAGGCAATTTAATTCTCCCAGTGTTAACGAAGTAGCTATTGTAATGGTTGGACAGGACTTTCAAAGCCGAGATATAAATATTCAGCGACGAAGCGACAGTCTTCAACGTATTGCAGAAACACATAGATCATAATGATGCTCTGCAATATCCTATAATATTTTGGAAAGGCCAAGATGGCTGTCACTTTAATCTAATACAGACTGATCCCAAGGCTGCTAGGCCAACCAATAAAAAAAATATCAGCTATGGACTTTTATGCCTACCAAATAATAATCAGACATGGGTCTTCTAACCACATTTTACAATGTAGGCAAACCCTTTTTTGTAAATTTTTATATTTGATATGTATGAAGGTAAAAAGTGAGGGGTTTTTTTGTAATAATTAAACCCAACAAAAACTTAGAGTGGAGGAATAATTCTTTTAAAGGGGATGCTGTTGATAATGAGGGCAAGGGGTGACATTGGGTGTTTTTTTATTTTCCCGGTACTTTTAAGGAAGCCCCCGGGAATATGCATGAGAAAGGTTAGGACCCATGACTTTTTGTTTGGATATAGGGTCGCCTGATTTGTTTTTTAAATTTAATGTAAAATTGGCCGGAAAAGGGGAAGGTTCTAAAGGGTCAGGGTCCCTTGATCGACATGTTTTAAAAACGAAAGGGGTTTTTTTTAAAAAAAAATGATCAATTTCAGGGCGAAATTTACAAATTTTTTACTTTTTGGGTGAAAGTCAGTTTTGGGGTTGTATTAAATTGGGGGAAAAAATGGGGCCCCTTTCCCTTTCCTTTTAATGTTTGGGGTAAGGGAAAAAGACTGCCCTGATCAAATTGACAGTATTCCCGTTTTTCCCCCGAAAGTAAGACAGTGTCTTACTTTTTTTTATCCCCAAAAATCCCCCCAAAGTCCCCTTTCTTTCGGGGGATGTCTTATATTGAAAAAAAAATTACCCTTTTCTAACCCCGTGTGATACAGTACCAAACCCGCTGTAAAATTTTAAACCCTTTTGACATGTGATCCCCCTGGGGGTTTTTTACAGCAGAGATACCCCCGATCCCGTGTATTGTTTTACTGATGTATGTTTAAAACTGTTTGGGGGAAATTTCCACCCAAAAAAATCACCTGAGTTTTTCTGCAGCCGCCTTCCGTACGGGGTCCCGGGTCCCCGCCCGTGGGCCCGCCCCGCTGCGTCGCTCCGTTGCCCCTAGTCCCCGGGGTGAAGTTTTCGGCGCTTTTTTTTAAAATTTTTCTTTGGTCCCCAAAACGTATCCGTTGGTCACTTTTGTGACCCGGGGCCCCCAGTGATAGACTTTCTC
>JARQOD010009543.1:18331-30928 GCA_033576555.1 Oophaga sylvatica
CCTGGGTGTGGAAATTAAAAAAAAATAAAAATTTCCACAAAAATGATTTTTTAGTCCCCAATTTTTGATTTTTCCAAGGAAATTGGACTCCAAAAGTTGTTTTCCAATTTGTCCTGAGTACGCTGATACCCCATATGTGGGCTCGGAAAGGAAGTAATGACGTTTTGGAATGCAGACTTTGATGGGTGTCATGTTCAGTTTGCAAAGCCCCGATGTGCCTAAACAGTGGAAACACCCCACAAGTGACCCCATTTGGAAACTAGACCCCCTAAGGAACTTATCTAGACCTGTGGTGACCACTTTGAACCCCCAAGTGCTTCACACAAGTTAATAATGCCTGGGTATGAAAATTAAAAATCCTATTTTTTTCCCACAAAAATGATCTTTTATAGTCACCAATTTTTATTTTCCCAAGGGTAGTAGGAGAAATTGGACCCCAAAAGTTGTCCAATTTGTCCTGAGTACGCTGGTATCCTATATGTGGGAGAAAACTACTGTGTGGGCACATGTCGGGGCTCGGAATAGAAGAAGTAGTGACGTTTTGTAATGCAGACTGATGGAATGGTCTGCGGGTGTCATGTCGCGTTTGGAGAGCCCCTGATGTGCCTAAACAGTGGAAACCCCCACAAGTGACTCCATTTTGGAAACTAGACCCCCCAAGGAACTTATCTAGATGCGTGGTAAGAACTTTGAACTCCCAAGTGCTTCACAAAAGTTTATAACGTAGATCCATAAAAAAATCATTTTTTTCCACAAAAATGATATTTTCGCCCCCAATTTTTTATTTTCCCAAGGGTAACAGAAGAAAACTGGACCCAAGAGTTATTGTGCAATTTGTCCTGAGTATGCTGATACTCCATATGTGGGGGTAAACTACTGTTTGGGCGCACGGCAAAGCTCAGAAGGGAAGGAGCACCGTGTGACTTTTTCAACGCAGAATTGGCTGGAATTGAGATCAGATGCCATGTCACATTTGGAGAGCCCCTGATGTGCCTAAACTGTGGAAACCCCCAATTCTAACTCCAACCCTAACCCCAACTCACCCCTAACCCTAGTCCCAACCCTAACCATAACCCTAACTACAAACCTAACACACCCCTAACCCTAATCCCAACACTAATCCTAACTTTAGCCCCAACCCTAATCCTAACTTTAGCCCCAACCCTAACCCTAACGAGAAAATGGAAATAAATACATCTTTTAAATTTTATTATTTTTCCCTAACTAAGCGGGTGAAAAGGGGGGGTTTGATTTACTATTTATAGCGGGTTTTTATGTTTGGCAGCTGTCAAACGCTAAAAGACGCTTTTTATTGCAAATTTATTTGCATCACCACATTTTGAGCTATAATTTTTCCATATTTTGGCCCACAGAGCCTTGTGAGGTCTTATTTTTTGCGGGACGAGTTGATGTTTTCATTGGTACCATTTTTGGGCACATGACATTTTTTGATCGCTTTTTATTACGATTTTTGGGAGGCAGAATGAACAAAAACCAGCAATTCATGAATTTCTTTTGGAGGGGGGGGCGTTTATACTGTTCCGCGTGTGATAAAAATCGATAAAGCGGTTTTATTCTTTGGGCCAGTAAGATTACGGAGATACCTCATTTATAGCATTTTTTTATTTTTAGGCGCTTTTATACAATAAAAACGATTATATATAAAAAATAATTGTTTTTGCATCGCTTTATTCTGCGAGCTATAACTTTTTATTTTTTCGCTGATGATGCTGTATGGCAGCTCGTTTTTTGCAGGACAAGATGACGTTTTTAGCAGTACCATGTTTATTTATATCCGTCTTTTTGATCGCGTTATTCCACTTTTTGTTCGGCGGTATGATGATAAAGCATTTTTTTTGCCTTTTTTTAGGGGTTTACTAAAGGGGTTAACTAGTGGGACAGTTTTATAGGGAGGGTCGTTACGGACGCAGCGATACTAAATATGTGTACTTTTATTGTTGGGGTTTTTTTTACATTAAAGAAATTAATTTATTGGGGAATATTTTTTTTTCTTTATTTAGGAATTTTTTTTTTACATTTTTACTTTGTCCCAGGGTGGGACATCACTGTATAATATCAGATCGCTGGTCTGACAGTGTGCACAGCACACTGTCAGACCAGCGATCTGACAGGGACTGCTGGAGGTTTTCTCAGTGCCTGCTCTCAGCAGGCACTGAGGAAGCCGCCTCCCTGCAGGACCCCGTGGCCATCTTGGATCCGGGGGCCTGCAGGGAGGAAGCCCTCAGAACAGCGCGATCACATCGCGCTGTTCTGAGGGTCTCAGGGAAGAATGCAGGGAGCCCCCTCCCTGCGCGATGCTTCCCTGTGCCCCCGGTACACTGTGATCATGTTTGATAGCAGTGTGCCAGGGGTTAATGTGCCGGGAGCGGTCTGTGACTGTATGGAGGATTTAAAAGAAAGAGCAAAGAACAGAACACTCAAGAAAGTAGCAGGAATAAAATAGGAGCAAAAACCAGGAACTTTTAACAGGTCGACTGTGACACATTTATATGTATGATCTATTTTGAGTCTTTCCAGACACTAAACCAAAGCTGTAATCATATAAGCCTGTATGAGAGAAGCCCAGTGTGCGTCTGGAGGAAGATCCCATCTATGTACAATATCTTACCGGGGTACTTTCCTCTTCTTCACTGCTAATATTTGGGTCCTGCATGACTTTTCCTTTACCTGACAAATGCTTGGAGGAAACTGGAGGAGCAAAAGAAAATCATGTATTCACAATTCCATATTTCAGAAATGTTACCACTTCCATGTGTATGATATTCCTCTTGCCTGGCTTTCTTGGAGTTGGAGAATGAATGCTGGCTACCTCTTCCGAGTCGTTTATCTCAAGGCTTTCGTCATACGGCTGGTTCTGCACTAACCTTGTCTAGAGGAAAATGAAAACGTCATATTATCATATGCACAAATCAGAAACTAGTAAAGCAGCGCGAGTCTGAGCGTACAGATCCTGTAGGATACGGCGAAGTGCAAGGTTTCACACACACCCAACATATCCTTCCAGGATTATCTTCCCGCTAGTCGGTCTTGTAAGGTATATATATATCATGGGAGCAATTAAAGCAGACATATCATTTGAAATTCTTTCCCGTTAATGGGAAACTGTCATGTTGTCCGTGCATCCGATCATGTTACAAAAGGAGAAGCCGAGCAGAAAGATAAAGAGGGTCCTTGTAAAAGCATAACTGAAAATGACAGCCGCCCTTGTGCTCATGTCAGTATAGACTGCAGTCTGAGGAAACACTGCTCCGAAACATGTAAGCACCTCCAGGAGATGGGGAGAACGGCTGTGACAGGAGAAGAAAACTCTTCTCGGCTGACTGACCGGGCTGATTTTTCCCAGCCTCATTGCTTTCTGCCCTATTTATAGAGGATTTTGGTTGTATCATCCTGTTGGGGTCTGTGTGACTGTACATTATACCGTAACAATTATGGTTATAAACTCTGGGATTTTCTGGACTTATTTTCTAATAAAGAGGGAATAATGTTTTCTGTTGTGGGAGTTCTCCTGAGGAACAGGCACTGAGCAATGTACACAAGCGCAGCCACTGACGCCAATTTCCTGAAGACTTCCAAGAGCTAAATCCGGGCCGGGGACAGAGACGGCGTGAAACAAAGCTGAAGACCCTAAATACAGTCCCCCCAACAGACGACAATATGAACACATGAGTCTTCAAACAAGGATTAAAGAAAATCTACAAAATGCATTGTTCACCGGAGGGGTCACTCAGTATCACAGCGCCAATATGGCCGCGTGACTGCACTTAGCACACAGCGAGACCCCCGTAATTATTATGGGGGCGTCCGGGATCCCTATCACAGTTCCATGGACCCCACAACACCTGACGCCCTGTACGCCCCATACCCCAGATAGAAGCGGATCCCGTCTGCGCCCCTGTGCTATGAGGCTGTGGGCAGATGTCGGGGAGAGTCTCCAGAACACAATACCACACACGATGATGTCGGGGAGAGTCTCCAGAACACAATACCACACATCACACACGATGATGTCGGGGAGAGTCTCAGAACACAATACCACACACGATGATGTCGGGGAGAGTCTCCAGAACACAATACCACACATCACACACGATGATGTCGGGGAGAGTCTCCAGAACACAATACCACACATCACACACGATGATGTCGGGGAGAGTCTCCAGGACACAATACCACACATCACACACGATGATGTCGGGGAGAGTCTCCAGGACACAATACCACACATCAGACACGATGATGTCGGGAGAGTCTCCAGAACACAATACCACACATCAGACACGATGATGTCGGGGAGAGTCTCCAGAACACAATACCACACATCAGACACGATGATGTCGGGGAAGTCTCCAGGAGAACACAATACCACACATCACACACGATGATGTCGGGGAGAGTCTCCAGACACAATACCACACATCACACACGATGTCGGGGAGAGTCTCCAGGAGAACACAATAGCACACATCACACACGATGATGTCGGGGAGAGTCTCCAGGACACAATACCACACATCACACACGATGATGTCGGGGAGAGTCTCCAGGACACAATACCACACATCAACACGATGATGTCGGGGAGAGTCTCCAGAACACAATACCACACATCAGACACGATGATGTCGGGGAGAGTCTCCAGAACACAATACCACACATCAGACACGATGATGTCGGGGAGAGTCTCCAGAACACAATACCACACATCAGACACGATGATGTCGGGGAGAGTCTCCAGGAACACAATACCACACATCACACACGATGATGTCGGGAGAGTCTCCAGAAACACAATACCACACATCAACACGATGATGTCGGGGAGAGTCTCCAGGAGAACACAATACACACACACACATGATGTCGGGGAGAGTCTCCAGAACACAATACCACACATCAGACACGATGATGTCGGGGAGAGTCTCCAGGACACAATACCACACATCAGACACGATGATGTCGGGGAGAGTCTCCAGAACACAATACCACACATCAACACGATGATGTCGGGGAGAGTCTCCAGAACACAATACCACACATCAACACATGATGTCGGGGAGAGTCTCCAGAACACAATACCACACATCACACATGATGATGTCGGGGAGAGTCTCCAGAACACAATACCAACATCACAAAGATGATGTCGGGGAGAGTCTCCAGACACAATACCACACATCAGACACGATGATGTCGGGGAGAGTCTCCAGAACACAAATACCACACATCAGACACGATGATGTCGGGGAGAGTCTCCAGAACACAATACCACACATCAGACACGATGATGTCGGGGAGAGTCTCCAGAACACAATACCACACATCAGACACGATGATGTCGGGGAGAGTCTCCAGAACACAATACCACACATCACACACGATGATGTCGGGAGAGTCTCCAGGACACAATACCACACATCACACACGATGATGTCGGGGAGAGTCTCCAGACACAATACCACACATCACACACGATGTCGGGGAGAGTCTCCAGGAGAACACAATACCACACATCACACACGATGATGTCGGGGAGAGTCTCCAGGAACAATACCACACATCAACACGATGATGTCGGGGAGAGTCTCCAGAACACAATACCACACATCACACACGATGATGTCGGGGAGAGTCTCCAGAACACAATACCACACATCAGACACGATGATGTCGGGGAGAGTCTCCAGAACACAATACCACACATCAGACACGATGATGTCGGGGAGAGTCTCCAGAACACAATACCACACATCAACACATGATGTCGGGGAGAGTCTCCAGAACACAATACCACACATCAACACGATGATGTCGGGAGAGTCTCAGAACACAATACCACACATCAACACGATGATGTCGGGGAGAGTCTCCAGGACACAATACCACACATCAGACACGATGATGTCGGGGAGAGTCTCCAGAACACAATACCACACATCAACACGATGATGTGTGGGAGAGTCTCCAGAACACAATACCACACATCACACACGATGATGTCGGGGAGAGTCTCCAGGAACACAATACCACACATCACACACGATGATGTCGGGGAGAGTCTCCAGAACACAATACCACACATCAACACGATGATGTCGGGGAGAGTCTCCAGGACACAATACCACACATCACACACGATGATGTCGGGGAGAGTCTCCAGAACACAATACCACACATCAGACACGATGATGTCGGGGAGAGTCTCCAGAGAACACAATACCACACATCACACACGATGATGTCGGGGAGAGTCTCCAGGAGACACAATACCACACATCACACACGATGATGTCGGGGAGAGTCTCCAGGAGAACACAATACCACACATCACACACGATGATGTCGGGGAGAGTCTCCAGGACACAATACCACACATCAACACGATGATGTCGGGGAGAGTCTCCAGAACACAATACCACACATCAACACGATGATGTCGGGGAGATTCTCAGACACAATACCACACATCAACACGATGATGTCGGGGAGAGTCTCCAGAACACAATACCACACATCAACACGATGATGTCGGGGAGAGTCTCCAGAACACAATACCACACATCACACACGATGATGTCGGGGAGGTCTCCAGACACAATACCACACATCACACACGATGATGTCGGGGAGAGTCTCCAGAACACAATACCACACATCACACACGATGATGTCGGGGAGAGTCTCCAGAACACATACACACATCACACACGATGATGTCGGGGAGAGTCTCCAGGACACAATACCACACATACACACGATGATGTCGGGGAGAGTCTCCAGACACAATACCACACATCACACACGATGATGTCGGGGAGAGTCTCCAGGACACAATACCACACATCACACACGATGATGTCGGGGAGAGTCTCCAGACACAATACCACACATCACACACGATGATGTCGGGGAGAGTCTCCAGACACAATACCACACATCACACACGATGATGTCGGGAAGTCTCCAGAGAACACAATACCACACATCACGTGATGTCGGGAGAGTCTCCAGGAACACAATACCACACATCACACACGATGATGTCGGGGAGAGTCTCCAGAACACAATACCACACATCACACACGATGATGTCGGGGAGAGTCTCCAGGAACACAATACCACACATCACACACGATGATGTCGGGGAGAGTCTCCAGGACAATACCACACACATGATTCGGAAGTCTCAGACACATCACACCACGATGATGTCGGGAGAGTCTCCAGGAAACACAATACCACACATCACACACGATGATGTCGGGGAGAGTCTCCAGGGAACACAATACCACACATCACACACGATGATGTCGGGGAGAGTCTCCAGAACACAATACCACACATCACACACGATGATGTCGGGGAGAGTCTCCAGGAGAACACAATACCACACATCACACACGATGATGTCGGGGAGAGTCTCCAGGAGAACACAATACCACACATCACACACGATGATGTCGGGGAGAGTCTCCAGGAGAACACAATACCACACATCCACACGATGATGTCGGGGAGAGTCTCCAGGAGAACACAATACCACACATCACACACGATGATGTCGGGGAGAGTCTCCAGGAGAACACAATACCACACATCACACACGATGATGTCGGGGAGAGTCTCCAGGACACAATACCACACATCACACACGATGATGTTGGGGAGAGTCTCCAGGAGAACACAATACCACACATCACACACGATGATGTCGGGGAGAGTCTCCAGGAGAACACAATACCACACATCACACACGATGATGTCAGGGAGAGTCTCCAGGAGAACACAATACCACACACCAGACACGATGATGTCGGGGAGAGTCTCCAGGACACAATACCACACATCACACACGATGATGTCGGGGAGAGTCTCCAGGAGAACACAATACCACACATTACACACGATGATGTCGGGGAGAGTCTCCAGGAGAACACAATACCACACACCAGACACGATGATGTCGGGGAGAGTCTCCACACACAGTGATGTTGGCGGGTGTGGCGGACATTACTGTGTATGGGGCTGTCACCTGACAATGAGCACAAGGGGCAACATCTGCAGGAAGAGGTGGAGAAAGGAATGCCCCAGACATGGCGGAGAGGTGAGCGGGCAGCGTCCTCCCGGCCCCCACCTGCAGTGCCGTCCCGCTGCTCCCTCGGACGCCGAACGCTACACTACCTGCAGCACCTGCGAATCCGCCTCCTCCATGCGGCCTAATGGTACAGACACCCCGGCCCCAAACAGAAGCCGCTACCGCCAGTCAGGGAAGACGCGACTCTATCACTATGGAGACGGCGGCAGCTTCCGGCAGGAAAACTCACTTCCGGCCACAGTGCTTAGTATAGCAAGACAGCTCGTGTAAACAGCAACTGCGATGTACCAGCGCCACCTACTGGTCAATACGGTATCGGCAAGGTATAGCCTACTCTGTACATAGCTTCCTCAGAGCACCACCTGCTGGTGATTACACTATAACCAGCTCCCTTACATCGCCTCATTACATCATTACAGTATAACCAGCTCCCTCACAGCGCCACCTGCTAGTGATTACACTATAACCAGCTCACTTACAACGCCACCTGCTGGTCATTACAGTATAACCAGCTCCCTTACATCGCCTCATTACATCATTACAGTATAACCAGCTCCCTCACAGCGCCTCCTGCTGGTGATTTCACTATAACCAGCTCCCTTACAGCACCACCTGCTGGTGATTACACTATAACCAGCTCCCTCACAGCGCCTCTGCTGGTGATTTCACTATAACCAGCTCCCTTACATCGCCACCTGCTAGTGATTACACTATAACCAGCTCCCTCACAGCGCCACCTGCTAGTGATTACACTATAACCAGCTCACTTACAACGCCACCTGCTGGTCATTACAGTATAACCAGCTCCCTTACATCGCCTCATTACATCATTACAGTATAACCAGCTCCCTCACAGCGCCTCCTGCTGGTGATTTCACTATAACCAGCTCCCTTACATCGCCACCTGCTAGTGATTACACTATAACCAGCTCACTTACAGCGCCACCTGCTGGTCATTACAGTATAACCAGCTCCCTTACATCGCCACTTGCTGGTGATTACACTATACCAGCTCCCTTACAGCGCCTCCTGCTGGTCATTACAGTATAACCAGCTCCCTTACATCGCCTCCTGCTGGTGATTACACTATAACCAGCTCCCTTACAGCGCCTCCTGCTGGTCATTACAGTATAACCAGCTCCCTACAGCGCAACCTGCTGGTGATTACACTATAACCAGCTCCCTTACAGCGCAACTGCTAGTGATTACACTATAACCAGCTCACTTACAGCGCCACCTGCTGGTCATTACAGTATAACCAGCTCCCTTACATCGCCTCCTGCTGGTGATTACACTATAACCAGCTCCCTTACATCGCCTCCTGCTGGTGATTACACTATAACCAGCTCCTTACATCGCCTCCTGCTGGTGATTACACTATAACCAGCTCCTACATCGCCTCCTGCTGGTGATTACACTATAACCAGCTCCCTTACAGCGCAACCTGCTGGTGATTACACTATAACCAGCTCCCTTACAGCGCAACCTGCTAGTGATTACACTATAACCAGCTCACTTACAGCGCCACCTGCGTCATTACAGTATAACCAGCTCCCTCACAGCGCCACTGCTAGTGATTACACTATAACCAGCTCCCTTACAGCGCCACTGCTGGTCATTACAGTATAACCAGCTCCTACATCGCCTCCTGGTGATTACACTATAACCGCTCCCTTACATCGCCTCCTGCTGGTGATTACACTATAACCAGCTCCCTTACATCGCCTCCTGTGGTGATTACACTATAACCAGCTCCCTCACAGCGCCACTGCTGTGATTACACTATAACCAGCTCCTTACAGCGCCACCTGCTGGTCTTACAGTATAACAGCTCCTACTGCTCTGCTGTGATTACACTATAACACTCCTTACATCGCCCTGCTGTGATTACACTATAACGCCCCTTCATCCTCCGCTATTACACCTAACACTCCTTACAGCCGTATTCATATACCTCCTAAGCACCTGCTGTGATTATTACACTCCCTACACGCTGTGATACTAACACCCCTTCAGGCACTGATTACTAACACTCTTCAGCGCCTGTGGTTTCTAACGTCCTACAGGCACCTGTGTATACATACTCCTACGCGCTCCTATCATTACGTATAAACGCTCCTTACACATGTGTGTACATATAACATCCCTCAGGCAGGGTCTAACCATCTTCACGCCGGGATACATAACACTCTACCTGCTGGATCATACACCCCTACACGCCTGTGTATACATAACACCTTACACGCCTGCTGTATTACACTATACAGTCCTAGCCTTGGTGAACACTACAGCTCTAAGCCCCTGCTGTATTACTATACACTCTACGCCCCGTGTATACTAACAGTCCTACGCGCTGTGGATTACTAACATCCTAAGCGCCACGTGTGATAATATACCCTCCTACACCCTGCTGGGTACACTATACGCTCCCTAAGCCACCTGCGTGATCTATACCGCCCTTACAGCGCCCGCTGGTGTCAACCACCTGCTGGTGATTACAGTATAACCAGCTCCCTTACATCGCCTCCTGCTGGTGATTACACTATAACCAGCTCCCTTACAGCGCAACCTGCTGGTGATTACACTATAACCAGCTCCCTTACAGCGCACCTGCTGGTGATTACACTATAACCAGCTCCCTTACAGCGCAACCTGCTGGTGATTACACTATAACCAGCTCCCTTACAGCGCACCTGCTGGTGATTACATATAACCAGCTCCCTTACATCGCCACCTGCTGGTGATTACACTATAACCAGCTCCCTTACAGCGCACCTGCTGGTGATTACACTATAACCACTCCCTTACAGCGCCACTGCTGGTGATTACACTATAACAGCTCCCTTACAGCGCAACCTGCTGGTGATTACCGCCACCTGCTGGTGATTACACTATAAACAGCTCCCTTACAGCGCCCCTGCTGGTGATTACACTATAAACAGCTCCCTTACAGCGCCACCTGCTGGTGATTACACTATAACCAGCTCCCTTACAGCGCAACCTGCTGGTGATTACACTATAACCAGCTCCCTTACAGCGCAACCTGCTGGTGATTACACTATAACCAGCTCCCTTACAGCCACCTGCTGGTGATTACACTATAACCAGCTCCCTTACAGCGCAACCTGCTGGTGATTACACTATAACCAGCTCCCTTACAGCGCCTCCTGCTGGTATTACACTATAACCAGCTCCCTTACAGCGCCACCTGCTGGTATTACATATAACAGCTCCCTTACAGCGCCTCCTGCTGGTCATTACACTATAAACAGCTCCCTTACAGCGCCACCTGTGGTGATTACACTATAACCAGCTCCCTTTACATCGCCTCCTGCTGGTGATTACACTATAACCAGCTCCCTTACAGCGCAACCTGCTGGTGATTACACTATAACCAGCTCCCTTACAGCGCAACCTGCTGGTGATTACACTATAAACCAGCTCCCTTACAGCGCAACCTGCTGGTCATTACAGTATAACAGCTCCCTTACAGCGCCACCTGCTGGTGATTACACTATAACCAGCTCCCTTACAGCGCCACCTGCTGGTGATTACACTATAACCAGCTCCCTTACAGCGCAACTGCTGGTGATTACACTATAACCAGCTCCCTTCACGCCTCCTGCTGGTGATTACACTATAACCAGCTCCCTTACAGTCGCCACCTGCTGGTGATTACACATATAACCAGCTCCCTTACAGCGCACCTGCTGGTGATTACACTATAACCAGCTCCCTTACACGCCACCTGCTGGTGATTACACTATAACCAGCTCCCTTACAGCGCAACCTGCTGGTGATTACACTATAACCAGCTCCCTTACATCGCCTCCTGCTGGTGATTACACTATAACCAGCTCCCTTACATCGCCATCCTGCTGGTGATTACACTATAACCAGCTCCCTTACATCGCCTCCTGCTGGTGATTACACTATAACCAGCTCCCTACAGCTCACCTGCTGGTGATTCACTATAACCAGCTCCCTTACAGCGCAACCTGCTGGTGATTACACTATAACCAGCTCCTACAGCGCAACCGGCTGGTGATTACACTATAACAGCTCCCTTACAGCGCCACCTGCTGGTGATTACACTATAACCAGCTCCTTACAGCGCCATCCTGCTGGTGATTACACTATAACCAGCTCCCTTACAGCGCCACCTGCTGGTGATTACACTATAACCAGCTCCCTTACAGCGCCTCCTGCTGGTGATTACACTATAACCAGCTCCTTACATCGCCATGTGGTGTTTCATTTTAACCAGCTCCCTTACAGCGCACCTGCTGGTGATTACACTATAACCACTCCCTTACAGCGCAACCCGCTGGTGTTTTCACTATAACCAGCTCCCTTTACAGCGGGAACCTGCTGGTGATTACATTATAACCAGCTCCCTTACATCGCCACCTGCTGGATTACATATAACCAGCTCCCTTACAGCGCAACCTGCTGGTGATTACACTATAACCAACTCCCTT
>JARQOD010009544.1:0-30921 GCA_033576555.1 Oophaga sylvatica
AAAATTCGTCTGATGAATTTGTTGCAGAGGAACGATCATTACCCCATTCTTTCAAGTCTTTCCTTTTTGATGAAGATGCTGAATCCATGTCTTCATGATCGGCGGTCTGAAGCACAGAAAATTTGTTGTGAACCTTCAATTTAGAGCTAGGAGTCTCTGTCAAAGGTTGTTGTCTGTCTTTTTTAATTGGAGATCTTGATTTCCTTGGGCTCCCACAGATAGTGGAAGTTTTTAATGGAATATGACTAAGTCAATTGCTTCTATTATTGTTTTGTGTTTTTGATGAGGATGAGCTTCTATTGCTAGACATTTTACAGGTATTTGTAACTCTTATAAATGTAAGAGAAAATAGACTGTTATAATAGATCAACTAATAAGAATTACTGTATTAGTCCAGAACTGATCTATTAAATTGTGTACTTTAGGGGTTAAATATACCGTATATACTCGTGTATAAGCCGAGATTTTCAGCACCTTTTTTTGTGCTGAAAATGCCCCCTTGGCTTATACACGAGTCATAGGGCAGAAACCAGCGGGGAGGGGATGCGGCGGCAGGAGCCGGTGGCTGGGACATCATACTCACCCTCCCCGTGCCATCGCTGAACGTCCCTGCAATCCTGCGTTCTCCCCGGCTTCCTGCAGCTCTCCAGCGCTGAGCGGTGACGTAATACCCGCTCATTAAGGTCATGTAATATGGCACGACGCCACTCCCATGGGCGTGGCCTCCATATTCATGGCCTTAATGAGCGGTATTACGTCACCGCTCAGCGCTGGAGAGCTGCAGGAAGCCGGGGAGAACGCTGGATTGCTGGCCGGGACGTTCAGCGATGGCACGGGGAGGGTGAGTATGATGCAGTGGTGATGGGGGGGGGGGCGGTCCGCCCCAGGCGGCACCTGTGTGTGGGGGCGGCGCACCCTTCCTTGGCCTCCCAATTTCGCACAGCCAGCATTTACCATTGCTGTGCTGTGCTTTGTAAAGATGCTAGCAGGACCTGTGATGAGGTCACAGGAGGGGAGGAGTTAGGTGTCACATGATCAGGCCCCTGTGTGCAGGAAGCTGCTGCTGTACTGGTCGTCATCATCGTCATGGTGCTGGATGATGGTAAGTTTATATGTGGGATCATAAGGGATTTACAGTGTGGATGTAGCTGAGCTGTGTGTGCATGAGGTGTACGGAGCGGAGCCGTGTGTACGAGGTGTATGGAGCGGAGCCGTGTGTACGAGGTGTACGGAGCGGAGCCGTGTGTGTAAGAGGTGTACGGAGCGAAGCCGTGTGTGTACGAGGTGTACGGAGCGAAGCCGTGTGTGTACGAGTGTACGGAGCGAAGCCGTGTGTGTACGAGGTGTACGGAGCGAAGCCGTGTGTACGAGGTGTACGGAGCGGAGCCGTGTGTACGAGGTGTACGGAGCGAAGCCGTGTGTGTACGAGGTGTACGGAACGAAGCCGTGTGTGTACGAGGTGTACGGAGCGGAGCCGTGTGTAGGTGTACGAGAGGTGTACGAGGCGGAGCCGTGTGTACGAGGTGTACGGAGCGAAGCCGTGTGTGTACGAGGTGTACGGAGCGAAGCCGTGTGTGTACGAGGTGTACGGAGCGAAGCCGTGTGTGTACGAGGTGTGCGGAGCCGTGTGTGTACGAGGTGTACGGAGCAAGCCGTTGTGTACGAGGTGTACGGAGCAAAGCCGTGTGTACGAGGTGTACGGAGCAAAGCCGTGTGTGTACGAGGTGTACGGAGCGAAGCCGTGTGTGTACGAGGTGTACGGAGCGAGCCGTGTGTGTACGAGGTGTACGGAGCGAAGCCGTGTGTGTACGAGGTGTACGGAGCGGAGCCTTGTGTCGGTGAGGGTGTGTGGAGCGGAGCCGTGTGTGTACAGGGCCACGAGCAAAGCCGTGTGTGCCGCGCATGTACAAGGGTCCTGTTACTTGCGGGATCTGTCTGCTTGGGGGCTCAGGGGGAAGGAGGGGTGCCATTATGTGCATGGGTCTGCGTGGGGACGGAGCGAATGCTGTTATCTGTGTAGGGCTGGGTCCCTGTCCCGCTGTCCTGGCCGGGAGGTTTACTTTCCCGCATTAGAATCGTACATGCGGAAACCCGGGGACCTCCCACACGTTCTGGCAGCCACATGTCACGTTCCACCGGAGGTGACGTGCTGTAAGTCAGCTGAACCCTGGAAATGACCGCTGACCCATTTCCGGCGGTCAGCTTACAGCAGCAGGTACTGTAACTCGTTCTCGGGAGAGTCTTCAGAACGGCGACGCATCAAGCCGCTGGATCTGTTGGAGTGAGAGCCGGGTATTGTACGGACCGCTGCATACAATACCCGACTCTCACTGAGCGAGACAAGCAGGATGTGGGGATCTCAACATGGGATCTGTTCAACAGATGAAGAGATCCCCAGATCCTGCCTGTCTCGCTCAGTGAGAGCCGGGTATTGAATGGAGCGCCTCATAGCTGGTGAGATCCCCACATCCTGGGGAAATGAGGTCAGCGATGGAACGTGACTTGTGGCTGCCAGAATGTGTGGGAGGTCCCCGGGGTTTCCGTATGTACGATTCTAATGCGGAAAGTAAACCGCCTGGCCGGGACAGCGGACAGGGTCCCGAAATCGGGACTGTCCCGCTGAAACCGGGACGGTTGAGAGGTATGTGTTTATAATTATTGTTTATGAAACAGTGTGATCAGCAGTGCTAAGTGGGTGTGGTCAGGGGTGGATATGGGTGTGACCAGTGAAATGGGTGTGGCTAGGGGTGTGGCCTAAAATTTGCCGCCCCGGGCGCCACAAACAGTTGCTACGCCACTGGTAGATGGGGAGCATGGAGGAGGAGACAAGGAGCACGGAGCAGGAGGGGGGAGGACGGAGAGCACGGAGCAGAACGGGGAGGACGGAGAGCACGGAGCAGAACGGGGGTGGGCACAGAGGAGAATGGGGAGTGCAGAGCTGGATGTGGGAGCACGGAGCAGGACGGGGGAGGATGGAAAGCACGGAGCAGGACAGGATAATGGAGCAGGAGGAGGGGAGCACAGAGGAGAATGGGAGCGCACAGAGCTGGATGGGGGAGCACAGAGCAGGACGGCAACTTATACACCCGGCTGATACACGAGTCAATAAGTTTTCCAAGTTTTTTGTGGCAAAATTAGGGGGGTCGGCTTATACACGGGTCGGCTTATACATGAGTATATACGGTAAGCTTATACGGTAAGCTTTAAATTTCCTATAACTCTGCAATAACAATTCTTGACACTCCAAGAGAATAATATATTAACCCCTTAATGACCAAGCCATTTTGTAGGTTAAAGACCAGGCCAATTTTTACAATTCTGACCACTGTCTCTTTATGAGGTTATAACTCTGGAACGCTTCTACGGATCTTGGCGATTCTGAGATTGTTTTCTCGTGACATATTGTACTTCATGATAGTGGTAAAATTTCTTCAATATAACTTGCGTTTTTTTATGAAAAAAATGGAAATATGGCAAAAATTTTGAAAATTTTGCAATTTTCAAACTTTTAATTTTTATGCCATTAAATCAGAGAGATATGTCACAAAAATTAGTTAATAAATAACATTTCCCACATGTCTACTTTACATCAGCACAATTTTGGAACCAAAATTTTTTTTTGTTACGAAGTTATAAGTGTTAAAAGTTGACCAGCAATTTCTCATTTTTCCAACAAAATTTACAAAACCATTTTTTTAGGGACCACCTCACATTTGAAGTGAATTTGAGGGTCAATATGACAGAAAATACCCAAAAGTGACACCATTCTAAAAACTGCACCCCTCAACGTGTTCAAAGCCACATTCAAGAAGTTTATTAACCCTTTAGGTACTTCACAAGAATTGAAGCAATGTGGAAGGAAAAAATGAACATTTAACTTTTTTTCCCAAAATTTTTCTTTCGACACAATTTTTTTAAATTTTGTCAAGGGTATCAGGAGAAAATGAACCACAATATTTGTTGTACAATTTCTCCAGAGTACACCGATATACCATGTGTGGGGGTAAACAACTATTTGGGCGCATGGCAGAGCTCGGAATGGAAGCAGCGCCATTTGACTTTTTTGGCTGGAATTGAGATTGGACGCCATGTCGCATTTGGAGAGTCCCTGTGTGCCTAAACAGTGGAAACCCCCCACAAGTGACCCCATTTTGGAAACTGGACCCCTCAAGGAACTCATCTAAATGTGTTGTGAGAGCTTTTAACCCCCAAGGGCTTCACAGAAGGTTATAACGTAGAGCCGTAAAATTAAAAAATCATATTTTTTCCACAAAAATGATCTTTTCATCCCAATTATTATTTTCCAAAGGATAAAAGGACCCCAAAAGTTATTGGGCAATTAGTCCTGAGTACGCTGATACCCCATATGTGGGGGTAAACCACTATTTGGGCGCATGGCAGAGCTCGGAAGGGAAGCAGCGCCATTTGACTTTTTTGGCTGGAATTGAGATTGGACGCCATGTCGCATTTGGAGAGTCCCTGTGTGCCTAAACAGTGGAAACCCCCCACAAGTGACCCCATTTTGGAAACTAGACCCCCCAAGGAACTTATCTAAATGTGTTGTGAGAGCTTTTAACCCCCAAGCGCTTCACAGAAGGTTATAACGTAGAGCCGTAAATTAAAAAATCATATTTTTTTCCACAAAAATGATCTTTTCATCCCAATTTTTATTTTCCAAAGGATAAAAGGACCCCAAAATTTATTGTGCAATTAGTCCTGAGTACGCTGATACCCCATAGTGGGGGTAAACCACTATTTTGGGCGCATGGCAGAGTCGAAGGGAAGCAGCGCCATTTGACTTTTTTGGCTGGAATTGAGATTGGACGCCATGTCGCATTTGAGAGTCCCTGTGTGCCTAAACAGTGGAAACCCCCCCACAAGTGACCCCATTTTGGAAACTAGACCCCCCAAGGAACTTATCTAAATGTGTTGTGAGAGCTTTTAACCCCCAAGCGCTTCACAGAAGGGTTTATAACGTAGAGCCGTAAATTAAAAAATCATATTTTTTTCCACAAAAATGATTTTTTCATCCCAATTTTTATTTTCAAAGGATAAAAGGACCCCAAAATTATTGTGCAATTAGTCCTGAGTACGCTGATACCCCATAGTGGGGGTAAACCACTATTTTGGCGCATGGCAGAGTTCGGAAGGGAAGCAGCGCCTTTGACTTTTTTGGCTGGAATGAGATTGGATGCCATGTCGTATTTGGAGAGTCCCTGTGTGCCTAAACAGTGGAAACCCCCCACAAGTGACCCCATTTTGGAAACTAGACCCCCCAAGGAACTTATCTAGATGTGTGGTGGAGCACTTTGAACCCCCAAGGCTTCACAGAAGTTATAACGTAGAGCAGTAAAATTAAAAAATCATATCTTTTCCACAAAAATGATCTTTTCCACCCCCAATTGTTATTTTCCAAAGGGTAACAGGACCCCAAAAGTTATTGTGCAATTTGTCCTGAGTACGCTGTACCTCATATGTGGGGGGAAACCACTATTTTGACGCATGGCAGAGCTCGAAAGGGAAGTAGCGCCTTTTTCAAATGCAGACTTTGATGGAATGGTCTGGGGTGTCATGTCACGTTTGGATAGCCCCTGATGTGCCTAAACAGTAGAAACCCCCCACAAGTGACTCCATTTTGGAAACTAGACCCCCAAGGAACTTTCTAGATGTGTGGTGAGCACTTTGAACCCCCAAGTGCTTCACAGAAGTTTATAACGTAGAGCTGTGAAAATAAAAAAATCATATTTTTTTCCACAAAAATAACTTTTTGCCCCAAATTTTATTTTTATAATGGTAACAGGAGAAATAGGACCCCAAAAGCTATTGTGCAATTTGTCCTGAGTACGCTGATATCCCATATGTGGGGGGAACCACTATTTTGACGCATGGCAGAGATCGGAAGGGAAGGAGCACCGTTTTTAAATGCAGACTTTTGATGGAATGGTCTGCGGGTTCATGTCGCGCTTGGAGAGCCCCTGATGTGCCTAAACAGTAGAAACCCCCACAAATGACCCCATTTTGCAAACTAGACCCCCCAAAGGGACTTATCTAGATGTTGGTCAGCACTTTGAACCCCCAAGGGCTTCACAGAAGTTTATAACGTAGAGCCGTGAAAATAAAAAAAATCATATTTTTTTCCACAAAAATTACCTTTTTGCCCCCAAATTTTTTTATTTTATAAGGGAACAGGAGAAATAGACCCCAAAAGCTATTGTGCATTTGTCCTGATACGCTGATACCCCATATGCGGGGGAACCACTGTGATCGCCTTACTGCGATCTTTGGGAGGCACAATGAACAAATCTACCAAAGGTGAAGAATTGGTTTTTCTTTTTTACGCCGTTCCTCGTGCGATATTAGTGATTAGCGACTTTATTCCTCGGATCGTGCGATTACAGCGATACCAATTTACACCCTTTTTTTCATGTTTAGCTTCTTCACACCTAAAAGATGCTTTTTTTTTGGAATAATTTTTTGTAAGAATTTTTGCATCGCCGTATTTTGAGAGCTATAATTTTTCCATATTTCGGCCGACAGAGTTATCTGTGGGCTTATTTTTTTGCGGGACGAGCTGATGTATTTATTGGTACCATATTCGGGCACATAACGTTTTTTGATCGCTTCCTATTCCGATTTTTGTGGAAGCAGAATGAACAAAAACCAGCAATTCAGGAATTGGTTTTTTTTATTTTTTTTTTCGCCCCGTTCCGCGTGTGGTAAAATTGAACTAAGCAGCTTTATTCTTCGGGTCACTACGATTACAGCGATACCTCATTTTTATATTTTTTTTATGTTTTGGGTTTTTTTACACAATAAAGATTTTATAGAAAAAATAATTATTTTTGCATCAGTTTATTCCGCGAGCTATAACTTTTTTATTTTTTCGCTGATGATGCTGTATAGCGGCTTGTTTTTTGCGGGACAAGATGACGTTTTCAGCGGTACCATGATTATTTATATCTGACTTTTTGATCGCGTGTTATTGCACTTTTCCAAGCGGTATAATGATACCGCTTGGAAAAAGTATAATTTACTACTTTTTTGTGTTTTTTTTTACGGCTTTCACTGAAGGGGTTAACTAGGGTTATGCTTTTATAGATGGGATTTTTACGACATGGCGATACCTAACATGTGTATTTTTTTTTTTTTTTTTTTTTTTATTACATAAAAATGTGTATTTTTTAGGGGATTTTTTTAAAATTATTTTTTAATATTTTTTTTACAATTTTTTTTAAAAAATGATTTTTTTTCAACTTGTCCCTTTATGGGACTTTCACTTTTTTTACTTTTGATTGCAGTTACAATGCATTGCAATGCTCTGGCATTGCAATGCATTGCAACTATAGTGGAAGCTGCTGTGACATGATCACAGCAGCTTCCCGTAGCTAGATGACCCGGAGGTTGTCATGACAACCCCCGGGTCATCAAGGCAGAGATCAGGCCCTGCGATTACATCGCTGGGACGCTGATCTGAGGCAGAGGGAGCTCCCGACCCTCTGCCTCCCCCCCTGAGCTCTGCGATCGCGCTCGATCGCAGCAGTCAGGGGGTTAACAGCCAGGGGCGGTGGGGGCTCCGCTCCTGGCTGTCAGTGCAGGAAGCCGGGCCCACTGCAGCGCCGGCTCCTGCACTGATCGCGCTGGGGAAGCTGAAATTTCAGCTTCTCCTGCGCGATCGCTGCTGTGTTTGGTCAGTCAGATTGACTGACCAATCACAGCGCTGTGAGTGCGGGGACCGACTGGCAAAGGTCCCCGCACCGCTTGCCGTGCCTGTCACCTGTCGGCACTGATCTACCACTGCGTGTTTACACGCAGTGGTAGATCAAAGGCATGACGTGCAGAGTCCGTCCTGGTGCCGGAACTGGCACCTTGCCATGACGGACTCTGCACGTCAGTGGACATTAAGGGGTTAAGAGCAATAAAACCCCAGCAACAAACTGCACCAGCTAGCCAAAATAGTAGGTATATGCTAATAAACAGGAATTCTTATAAAGTCATTCATGTGCAGTAACAATAACAAGAAATGCCTTAGATGAGGTATCACAAAAGAAAATAATGTTAAAATTATTCACAGTATGAAACTCAAAAGAGAACACACTTGTTTAACTAAATTGTCTATTCACTATAAGTTGAATTGGCTGTATTAGTAAAGTCCTTTCACTTGCAGTGAGTCAGAATTGTCAATCAGCAGATTGCTCTGAGGAAAATTCAGATGAATAACGACCTATTGAAATCCACTTCAGCCCTGTTATTATCTGAGGGAGGCTAATGTAAAAAACTGAATAATAATTCCACTATATGAACTGTAAAAGTAATTCTGACCGCCGCTATTGCCCCCAGCGGCTCTGTGTTATCAGCCACCCCCGGGAACGGTTTCTTAGTAACGCTGATGAAAATTCCGATGAATAACAACCTATTGTAATCCTCTGTAGCCTCTGTCTTTATCCAAGGGAGGCTAATGTAAAATTGAATAACAATTCCTCTGTTGCTGGGTTGAATAAATGTCACCACTGAGGTGTCAGTATTTTACCAGAGCACCTCAGAAGAAACAGTCTCCAAGTGATTTGATGTTAATTAATCACAAAATTTTGATGAAGAATTAATCCATCATATAAAGAGAGCAAAATTGCCAAATTATAATGAATTTTATGATGAATAAATTAAAAAAGTCTGTCATAAGAAGTCTGTCAGCTGCAAGGCAATTAGGCCTCAGTATCACAGCACAGTAATCATGCAACAGCTGATGGTATATCCTGACAGGAAAAATGTCTTAAATGTAAAAATATACCTCCAAAAAGTGGGTAAGACGTTTATCAGATGTTCCTTGACATTTTTGTGAGGAATTGTGATTATTGGCCAAGTTTTTGTAGATTTTAGAGGCAATTACCTCAGAGCACCAGACAAGTGCGACTCACGCCATCACCGTCCTAGGCCACGCCCCCTTCACATCACTGTTAACCCCTTAACGACCGCCGATACGCCTTTTAACGGCGGTCATTAAGGGTACTTAAACCACAGCTAGTGGAAAAAGTGAATAGCGCCCCCCAGAGGCGCATTTTCTCCGGGGTCTCGGCTACCGGGGGTAGCCGAGACCCCAGAGAACATGAATCGGGTCGGTTTTTACCGACACCGATGTTGCGATCGCCGTTATTAACCCTATAACGGCGACCGCAACAACAAAAAAAAAGTTGTGCCATTTAATTTCTCTGTCCTCTGATGTCATCGACATCAGAGGACAGAGAAAAAGGGTCCCCGGGACCCCCATGTGGCCCCCGATGTCCTGTATGTGGCCCCAGGGCCCTCCGTGTCCCCCGGGGCCGGCGCGATGAAGAAAATGGCGGGCGCATGCTCAGTGCGCCCGCGGCTATGTGCCGCTGTGTCCTGGGGGGGATGGGCAAATATTCTCTGGGGTCTCGGAGACCCCAGAGAACATGATCCGGGTCGGTATTCACCGATCCCGGGGGTTGCGATCGCATCTATGCAAGCATAGATGCGATCGCAAAAAAAAAAAATGATTTCTCTCCCCTCTGATGTGATCGCACATCAGAGGGGAGAAAATGAGGGTCCCCCGATCGCCCCCCCCGTATACTTACCGGTGTCCTCCGTCCTCCCGCAGGCCCCAGGATCCCGGCGTCTTCTTCCTGCAAAAAAAATGGCGGGCGCATGCGCAGTGCGCCCGCCGATCTGCTTGGTGGCAGATTCAAAAATGTTTTCATTCATTCTCCAGAAAGTGCATTTTGATCACTGTGATAAACTATTACAGTGATCAAAATAAAAAAAACAGTACATAACCCCCCCATTTATCACCCCCTTAGTTAGGGACATATAATAAAAAATAGAAATTATATTTATTTTCATTTTTCGGTTAGGGTTATAATTAGGGTTAGGGTTATAATTAGGTTAGGGTTAGCTGGGTTACATTATGGTTATGGCTAATCGCGTTAGTACGGCATACTGCGTTAGCAGTCCGTGCGGATGCGTTAACGCGGTGTAATCGCAGTCCGTTAACGCTGCCATTCACCCCCATTTGAGGGCGCATCGCGACGCATGCCGTAAAGCGGCATGCGTTTGCGACGTGCCATCATTCAGTGACGGAGCCTCGGACGCGGGCTGCAGCGTCTGGGCTCCGTCACCGCTAGCGCAGATGAATCATCTGCTGATTCCTCTGCGCTAGCGGGTATAGCATAACGCGATCGTGTTATGCTATACCGTTACCAGCCCGTCAACGCTATGTGTTGAACGGGCTGGTAAAACGCAAAATGAACCTAGCCTTAGGGTTAGGGATATAATTAGGGTTAGAATTAGGGTTAAGGTTACAATTAGGGTTAGGGTTAAAATTAGGGTTAGGGTTACAATTAGAGTTAGGGTTACAATTAAGGTTAGGGTTACAATTAGGGTTGGGATTTAGGTTAGGTTTAGGGTTGGGATTAGGGTTAGGGGTGTTGGGTTAGGGTTGGAGCTAGAATTGAGGGATTTCCACTATTTAGGCACATCAGGGGGTCTCCAAACACGACGTGGCGTTCAAAAAGTCAAATGGCGCTCCCTCCCTTCCGAGCCCTGCCGTGCGCCCAAACAGTGGTTTACCCCAACATATGGGGTATCAGCGTACTCAGGACAAATTGCACACCAATTTTGGGGTTCTAATTTCTCCTGTTACCCTTGGGAAAATAAAAAATAGCTGGCTAAAAAAATCATTTTTGAGAAAAAAAATGATTTTTTATTTTCACAGCTCTGCGTTTATAAATTTCTGTGAAACACTTGGGGGTTCAAAGTGCTCACCACACATCTAGATAAGTTCCTTAAGGGGTCTAGTTTCCAAAATGGGGTCACTTGTGGGGGTTTCTACTGTTTAGGTACATCAAGGGCTCTGCAAACACACATGACGCCCCAGAACATTCCATCAAAGTCTGCATTACAAAATGGCGCTCCTTCCCTTCCAAGCACTCCCATGCGCCCAAACAGTGGTTTCACCCCACATATGGGGTATCAGTGTACTCAGGAAAAATTGCACAACAACTTTTTGGGTCCAATTTCTCCTGTTACCCTTGTGGAAAATAAAAAAAATAGCGGGCTAAAGAATCATTTTTGAGGAAAAAAATGATTTTTTATTTTCACGGCTCTACGTTTATTAATTTCTGTGAAGCACTTGGGGGTTCAAAGTGCTCACCACACATCTAGATAAGTTCCTTAAGGGGTCTAGTTTCCAAAATGGTGTGATTTGTGGGGGGTTTCGACTGTTTAGGCGTATCAGGGGCTCTCCAAACGCGACATGGCGTCCAATTTCAATTCCAGCCAATTTTGGTTTGAAACAGTCAAACGGCGCTCCTTCACTTCCAAGCCCTGCCGTGCGCCCAAACAGTGGTTTACCCCCACATATGGGGTATCGGCATGCTCAGGACAAATTGCACAAAAACTTTTGGGGTCTTGTTACCCTTGGGAAAATAAAAATTGGGGTGAACAGATCGTTTTTGTGGAAAAAATATGATTTTTTATTTTCACGGTTCTATGTTATAAACTTTTGTGAAGCACTTGGAGGTTCAAAGTGCTCACCACACATCTAGATAAGTTCCTTAGGGGGTCTAATTTCCAAAATGGGGTCACTTGTGGGGGTTTCCACTGTTTAGACACATCAGGACCTCTACAAACACGACATGACGTCCAGCCAATTCT
The DNA here is from genome assembly GCA_033576555.1 of Oophaga sylvatica. Taxonomy (NCBI): domain Eukaryota; kingdom Metazoa; phylum Chordata; class Amphibia; order Anura; family Dendrobatidae; genus Oophaga; species Oophaga sylvatica. The sequence goes on from JARQOD010009544.1 coordinate 11,668, forward strand.
GCGCTGAAAAAGTCAAACGGCGCTCCTTCCCTTCCAAGCTCTGCCTTGCACCCAAACAGTGGTTTACCCCCACATATGGGGTATCAGCATGCTCAGGACAAATTGCACAAAAACTTTTGGGGTCTTGTTACCCTTGGGAAAATAAAAATTGGGGTGAAAAGATTGTTTTTGTGGAAAAAATATGATTTTTTATTTTCACTGTTCTATGTTATAAACTTCTGTGAAGCACTTGGAGGTTCAAAGTGCTCACCATACATCTAGATAAGTTCCTTAGGGGGTCTAGTTTCCAAAATGGGGTCACTTGTGATGGGTTTCCACTGTTTAGACACATCAGGGCCTCTACAAACGCGACATGGCGTCCAGCCAATTCTGCGTTGAAAAAGTCAAATGTCGCTCCTTCCCTTGCAACATCTGCCGTGCGCCCAAAAAGTGGTTTACCCCCACATATGGGGTATCGGCTTAATCAGGAGAAATTGCACAACAAATTTTGTGGTTCATTTTTTCTTTTAACAGTTGTGAAAATAAAAAAAATAGGTTCCGAAGTAAAGTTTTTGCAAAAAAAGTTAAATGCAAATTTTTTCCTTCCACATTGCTTCAGTTCCTGTGAAGCACATAAAGGGTTAATAAACTTCTTGAATGTGGTTTTGAGCACCTTGAGGGGTGCAGTTTATAGAATGGTGTCACTTTTGGCTATTTTCTATCATATAGACCCCTCAAAGTGACTTCAAATGTGAGGTGGTCCCTAAAATAAAAATGGTGTTGTAAAAATGAGAAATCGCTGGTCAACTTTTAACCCTTATAACTTCGTAACAAAAAAAAATTTTGGTCCCAAAATTGTGCTGATGTAAAGTAGACATGTGGGAAATGTTATTTATTAAGAAATTTGTGTGACATATCTCTCTGATTTAAGGGCATAAAAATTTAAAGTTTGAAAATTGTTAAATTTTCAAAATTTTCGCCATATTTCCGTTTTTTTCCATAAATAAACACAAGTCATATCAAAGAAATTTTACCACTAACGTGAAGTACAATATGTCACGAAAAAACAATCTCAGAATCAGCTGGATTCGTTAAAGCGTTCCAGAGTTATAACCTCATAAAGTGACAGTGGTCAGAATTGTAAAAATTGGCCCTGTCATTAAGCTGCAAAATGGCTCTGTCACTAAGGGGTTAAGCTGCAGTATTGCATGGGTAACTGTGTGTTTCAACAGTCCAAGCATAATACGGTTACACTGCATGGTTTAGAGCGAGGCATTAGACAAGGCTGCATCCTTTCACCATTTCTCTTTATATGCAGAAGCTATTTTTAGGAAGGCTGGACTTTGCGAAAAAGAGGGAATCAAAATTGTTGGACGAATAGTTATCAATTTTAAATATGCTGGCAATACAACATTGATAGCAATATGTGTAGATGGAATGAAGGATTTTTAATGGAGTGTCAAGATAAAAAGCTCGAACATGGGACTGCTGCTCGGCATAAAGAAGTCAAAGATATTGACTACTGCCAGGTTCGACTGGGACACGTTTGAGATGGACAGCGACGAACTGGAAGTTGTCAAGGACTTCAACCTACTCGAGTCGCTGATAACTCAAGATACAGCAATGACACCAGAAATCAATATGAGAGTAGCTATAGGCACATCAATAATGAACTCACTGGACAAGGTCTTAAAATTGAGGAATATTTCATTGGTGAAGACACAGCTCATACATAGTTGGGTCTTTTTTGTGGTAATATATGTATGCGAAACCTGGACGATAAAGACAGAAGAATTCGAGAAGGTAGTGCGGAAGAAGAATGTTCTTCTTGAAATCCATGCTATTGATGACAAACAAATCCATTTTGAAACAAATCAAGCCAGAAACTTCACTCGAAGCAAGAATCATCCTGATATAAAGAGATCAATCACTGGAGAAGTTCAACATAGTCAGAAAAATAGAAGGAAGAAGGCGAAGAGGAAGACCAGCAACCCGATGGCTTGAATACTATCAAGATTACGGTGGAGAAGACCCAGGTGGCTTGCACAACATCAATCTCCCTACAGAGCGTTCCTTCATTAAATCGCCATGGCCGGAGACTGAGCTGAAGGCCGTTAAATTGCCTTTAGAATTTTCATAGGAAAAACCCATTCCTCAAAGGCATTTTGAGCATCTTTGTTAGATATAGAACAAGAAAAATATCATTTTTTTTGTTTTAATACTGTGGTTGTATGAAACCATTATAATTTGGAATAAAGCTCCTCAGAATGATGGTGATAATTGCCGCTGAGTGTAGATAAAAATTATCCTTTGTCAACCTGTTCTTTGCATTTCGCTGTCCTCTGACTTTACGTAGTGAACAGAGTTGCTAGTACGATCAAATTTCCGTTGATATGATTGAACCTTGTACTTACAATAGTTCTAATGATGTAAATGGTTATTTTGTGTCAAAGGGTTGTTTTTTGGTGGTTAAAAAAATTGTGATGCATTATTCACCATTGCTTTACATATCAAACCATTAATGTTAACAAGGCAAAATGCTTTTCTTGGAATCTGGATAGATGTTTTCATTATTTTGTATTTACTTCTTCATATTTTTAAATATATTTCTGTATCTTTGTCAGGTTTCACAGCTTCTCCCAGAGAAGTTTGCAGAACAGATCATTCGCGTCTACTGCAAGAAAACAGATGATAAGAGTCTGGAAGCTTCTAGGAGATATTTTGTGCAGTGGTGTATGAACAGGGATTTCTCCAAACCTCAGGTCTGTGATTGCAGGGGAACTTCTTGGTGTCCGTGTTTCAGGTCCATCCTTTCTGCTTCTCTGGATCCTGCAGAAGAGTGATAATCCTGCTGACCTTTAAAAATACCTCTATGAATTAAGCTTTATACATCACTTATTTTTTTTTTTTTTTGTATGTTCATAATAAAAAATAGATTAAGATCTGGATTCTTTTTTTGTTTCCTTTTTAACCTTGCAGTCACCTCTTTGCTAGCAGGGACTATAGTTCACTTAAGGTACTGCCACACTAAACAATCCCGCTAGCGATTCCGTTAGCGTTGCATACTAATGAATTTGCTAACGGATTGTTTCTTATATCGCTAAATTTCTGCCGCATTTAGCGATATAGTTACGACTCTATCGCCGTTACGTCTCTTAACGACTTTAGCGTACAAAAGTACCGCTAATCGCTAAGAAAAGGTGCCAACAGCGATAAGATATTTATCCAGCGGGAGGCCAGCGATGAAATAGGGTCCGGTACGATTCAGCGACGAGCGAGATCACAGCGGAAGCTGTCGCTGGAACTGCCGCACTGAACAATATCGCTACGTGATCGCTAAATAGTGACGTTTTTTTAGCGATCCCGTTACAAATATTGTATTGTGGGATACCTTTAGGCTACACTTCTAAAGTACTAGAAATACAATAAATGATATAAATCAAATAGTTATGTATTTTTTTGTAGGATTGCTAATGCAAATGTGCTTCAACAGGGTATTTTGATAATTTTGAGAGCATATTGTGAAATGATGAGGAACGCTGAGCACTTGTAATATATGGCCAAATTAAGTTTTCTTTGTTTATTGGGTAATCCATTCATGCATAAATAGTTGGAAAAGTGCAGCACTTTAAAGGTTTATTCACACAGAATTTTTACGTTGATTTTATAGTGGGTCCACTTCAAAAAACATTTCAAATACTATTTGAATATGCTTTGATGTGGATTTTGGAGCATATCTCTTCAATATCCTCATCAACAACGTTGTAAGAAAGTCTGAATAAAATTGTATACAGTCATGGCCAAAAGTTTTGAGAATGACACAAATATTATATTTTCACATGATCTGCTGCCCTCTGGTTTTTATGTGTGTTTGACAGATGTTTTTATCACAGACAGAAATATAATAATTACAAACATATGAGTAACAAAAGCTTATATTGACAGTTAGAATGAGTTAATGCAGCAAGTCAATATTTGCAGTGTTGACCCTTCTTCTTCAGGACCTCTGCAATTCTCCCTGGCATGCTCTCAATCAACTTCTGGACCAAATCCTGACTGATAGCAGTCCATTCTTGCACAATCAATGCTTTCATTTTGTCAGAATTTTTAGGTTTTTGTTTGTCCACCCGTCTCTTGATGATTGACCACAAGTTCTCAATGGGATTAAGATCTGGGGAGTTTCCAGGCCATGGACCTAAAATCTCTATGTTTTGTTCCCTGAGCATTTAGTTATCACCTTTGCTTTATGGCAAGGTGCTCCATCATGCTGGAAAAGGCATTGTTGATCGCCAAACTGCTCTTGGAGGGTTGGGAGAAGTTGCTCTTGGAGGACATTCTGGTACCATTCTTTATTCATGGCTGTGTTTTTAGGCAAGACTGTGAGAGAGCCTATTCCCTTGTCTGAGAAGCAACCCCACACATGAATGGTTTCAGGATGCTTAACAGTTAGCATGAGACAAGACTGGTGGTAGTGCTCACCTTGTCTTCTCAGAATGAGGCGTTTTCCTGATGTCCCAAACAATCGAAAAGGGGATTCATCAGAGAAAAGAACTTTACCCCAGTCCTCAGCAGTCCACTGCCTGTACTTTTTGCAGAATATCAGTCTGTCCATGATGTTTTTTTCTGGAGAGAAGTGGCTTCTTTGCTGCCCTCCTTGAGACCAGGCCTTGCTCCAAGAGTCTCCGCCTCACAGTGCGTGCAGATGCACTCACACCTGCCTGCTGCCATTCCTGAGCAAGCTCTGAACTGCTGGTAGCCCAATCCCGCAGCTGAAACACTTTTAAGAGATGGTCCTGGCGCTTGCTGGTCTTTCTTGGGCGCCCTGGAGCCTTTTTGGCAACAATGGAACCTCTCTCCTTGAAGTTCTTGATGATGCGATAGATTGTTGACTGAGGTGCAATCTTTCTAGCTGCGATACTCTTCCCTGTTAGGCCATTTTGTGCATTGCAATGATGATTGCACGTGTTTCTTTAGAGATAACCATGGTTAACAGAAAAGAAACAATGATGCCAAGCACCAGCCTCCTTTTAAAGTGTCCAGTGGTGTCATTCTTACTTAATCATGACAGATTGATCTCCAGCCATGTCCTCATCAACACCCACACCTGTGTTACTGGAGCAATCACTGAAAAGAGGTTAGCTGGTCCTTTTAAGGCAGGGCTGCAATGATGTTGAAATGTGTTTTGGGGGATAAAGTTCATTTTCTAGCCAAATATTGACTTTGCAAGTAATTACTGTTAAGCTGATCACTCTTTATAACATTCTGGAGTATATGCAAATTGCCATTAGAAATCGTGAAGCAGTAGACTTTGTAAAAATTAATATTTGTGTCATTCTCAAAACTTTTGGCCATGACTGTACAACCGTATTACTCTGGAAGAATACAGGTGAGATTTCACGTGAACATAGATGTGCACTGTAAATTTTCATACTTATTTTAGCCTTAACCCTCAAGCTAAATCCAACTAATTTTTCTTGATACTCTTGAAAAGTTGTGCAAAACGGGAAAAAAAAGTTGCGTTCATAGCACAAAGTTGGTAATAAATATCCCATTATAACTTTACTATTGAGATATAATACGTGCAGTGGATAGTTGCATACTCGTGATTCTACAGATGTCTATGGACCTAGTCAAATAAGTTAACTAAATGTTGAGATACCTATTGAGTGACTGCCAGAATAATATTGTAAATATTGTAGGCATGTTTTTTTAAAATATTTTTACAAATGTTCAGTGAATTCTAATGTCCTATGTTGTCTAATTGCTTGTTATATTTCCATAAATGATAGATTCCTTTTTTTTTTCCATTTCCTCCTATTACTGTTTTCCCTATCACTTCCCCCTTTCTTTCTATCCTCCCTTGTTCACGTCCCTTCCACACTACTCCTCCACAATAACTTTAATTTTTCCTAGTCAAATTAGTTTTTTCCTCTCCCTTTTATAATTTTCATTTTATCTGTTTTTTAGAATAATGATTTGTTAATACTGTTGAACCCAATAAAAATTACTTGGGGTGGAGGGGTGGAAACATTTTCTTCTGGAAAATAAATTTACCACATTTCTCTTTCAGGATGGTGATGTCGTAGCTCCAGATATGACGCCGTTGAAGGCCGGTTGGGTTGATAATGAAGATGATGAAAACAGTGATTCAGAGCATAGAGCTCTTTTGCATAAATCCAGGGTCAAACTGTTCAACAATTAAGTGATGTTTTTTTTGTCACTTTTATAGCCTAGTCAGCTTTATATCAAGAGCCTGTTTGTTTTTAGGCTGACAATTTACCTTCAGTATTTCAGGTAGTTTACAACAAATTGCTCAAATACTCAATTCTGTCCAAGTTAGTACTAAAATATATTCATAGGGGCGTTCCTTGTCCTTTTTCATGTTGTGTGCGTCATATCTTTAAAGGGCGAACTGTAGACTGTTACACCCTCTTTGAGCACAGTGAATGTGCATATAGTCTTCAGGGTTCACTAAAACAAGGTCATTATTCTGCATGTAACATCTAATTTTGGCAGTACACTTATCAGACAGTGTATGTATGTTCTTTTATCACATAATTGTAAGGTGCATATATATAGCTGCATATTTTGTTAAAATCATGACACTTTTTTTTTTTTTTGTAAATCATGTTTGTTTTTATGGTTTTAAGAATTTGAAGTGTCATGGTCATTCAAGGAATTTTCCTAGTTAGTAGATGACCTTAAGACTTTCCATCATTTTCTGATCAGTGGGATCTGATTTCAAGCTCTGAACAGATTCTGAGAGCCCCACTATGCAACAAAAACTTAAGGGGATGTATTGTAGGACCCATACCAGTTCTAGTGAGATATGCCATTACTTAAAGGGTTAGGCACAACATCTGTATTTAGGAACGCACAGCTCCACAGCCTATTGTCTTTTTTTTGCTGTTGGCGGTGAGCTTTCTTCTTTCTGTGACAGTTCTGTTTAGCAGTATTTTTCTGCTGCTGAACTGAATGTACCACTGTGACTGTCAGTATTGCTTCAATAATCTGATGGACATTTGAACATTTACATAAACATTTACATATAGAAATCACGGGGATTTTAAGAAAGCACATGCCTCAAGTAACCTGAGGGTAGGCGCTTGTGATTTTGCAGAAATGATAGCAGCTACAGTTCATGAGATGACCAGCATTATCACCTACTTTATAGAAACTAATGGGCTGGAATTAATAACTGGGAACTCAGAAGTTAACTGTTAGATCCCAGTCTTGAGTGTACCTACTGAGGTTGTTCAGCCACCCTCTGGGGTTAGTACCCTTTGGCAACGAGTTCTGAACAATATAAGACAAAAGCGCAGGAGAACTCCAGTAGATGATTAAAAAAAAAAAAGCAAGTCAGTTGCAAGATTGCTTAGTTTCATGCTGTCTAACTATACCAACTTAAATGAGAATAACATGACAATATCTATTCAGCTTCTTTAAGCTATGCCATTCTTGTTAAAGGGAATCTGTCACCCTAAATTGGCGGGATATTTAAATGATGGCAGTCAGGTCAGATGGGCGGTGTTTTGGGTACTTGCCTTAACATGTTGTTCGCCGCTGTCTCCATTATTTCTGGGAATTGTAGTCGTTGCCCTCCATATAACGCGCCTGCGCATTGCAATCTTGAATTGCGCACGCGCAGTATGCTTTGCCCGCAGATTGCAATGCGCAGGTGCGTTTTATGGAGGGCAACGACTACAATTCCCAGAAATAATGGAGACAGCGGCGAACAACATGTTAAGGCAAGTACCCAAAACACCGCCCATCTGACCTGACTGCCATCATTTAAATATCCCGCCAATTTAGGGTGACAGATTCCCTTTAAGGACCTCATGAAACTTTTGTTATTTTCCAAATTACACTATCTGCAAAGTAAAAAGAAAGTTTGCTCACTTTTTATTTAACTTTTATTCTGATTTTGTATGGACAGTTTCTAAATTTAGACTTGTCACTACAAACCAGATTACTTGGTTTCTGAGGTTACAGGTCTGCATATTACTTTTGTTTTATTTTTCTTTTAATGTGGGTTTTAAAGCTTGAAGCTTTTGTTTGGTTAAAGAAAAATATATATATTTTATATTGTATGTAAAAATAAAAATAAAAAAGTAAACTTGTCTTAAAATATTACAGTTGTGATTTCTGTTCTTTTCCTCTTCTATTAAACATGTACAGTATGTCTCACTGTGTCCCAAAAATTTAACAAGTCTCCAGCTGGCGGCATCACATGTAACTCTTTGCACATTTTGTAACTCTTATGCAAACTTGTTTGTTATCCACGCACATTGCATTTGCACCACAAGGACTCTGAAGGACTGCTGCTACAGAAATTCCCTCTTTCTCCAGTAGCCTTCCACGACAGCATAGGAGGTTGTCTCCTTTCCCTATTGGGGGACAGGAACACAGAGAGGTTAAAAACCCCTCCCACCTCCCATTCGTCAGTGTATTCCTGTCCCCCTTGGGGCACGGAGAGAACATCGTATGCTGCGTGGCCGGCTTTTTTTGCAGCAGTACCTAAGTAGAAATCTTCACCCTCTTGCCGGGCAGCGGTGGTCGGGGCCTCGCGCCTCCCTCCTCCGGTCCTGCTCCCGTCTCCTGGATTCGGGACCACGATGAGCCGGTTTCCCTGCGCCCTCTCAGGGGGTAAAGCGTGCCGGCTCCCCCCGCCGGAGGCCTCCCGCAGCCCTCCGGCATCTCCCCCTCCTTGCGCGTCGCTTGACCCGGAAGTAGGAGGCAGAGACTCCTGGACACTTCCGGGTCATACACTCCACATGGAGCCCTGGTGATTTCCGGGCGAACGCAGGCACTCGCTCCATCGGCCTGTGCTGGGACCGGAGGGGGGGGATTTTTGAAGCGCTGGGCAGCCCTATACAAACGTATATAAAGCTGCCAGAAGACGTCCGCAGGTAAGCGCCTTTTGGGCTGAAACCTGCCATGGAGACGTCCAGCCCTGCAGCTGCAGAGCCCAGCGCTCCCCCAGCTACTGTAGGTATTGGGATGGGTCCCCCTTTAAGAGGCTCCTGGTACTTTAGTAAAATATACCCCTCTCCCTCTAATTTTAGGGAGAAGGTTCCGTCCAGAGATCCTCAGTAAAAAGGAATAAGTGCATTATGTGTTCACTAAAAATTACCACCGAATTGGGATAAAAAGCTCTGCCCAAAATATACTGACAAGGTGGTCAGAGCAGAGCACCCCTCGCTATTAGAGGAAATGCGTGTCCTAATTAAACAGGAGGTTCAAACCTCCATAGCTGCACTAACACCTCCACCGCCTAATCCACCCTCACCTGGTCCGCCTCCCTCAAAAAAGAGGAAATTCCAGCCAGAGCTTTCAGATTCAGATTCCGACGTTTCACAAGGATCATCCGCATCTAAATGGGAGAATCCCTTACTACATAATGTGGCGGAAATCAGGAAATTTCTGTTTTCCTCCGAATATTCTGAAGAGCTCGTAAATGCTGTGCGGAGTACCATGGGGTTAGAGGACCAACCAGTTTCTCATTCAGTACAGGATGAATTCTTTGGCGGGTCTCATGCGGAGAGGTCGGTGGGTTTTCCAGTGCATAAAAGCATATCGGAAATGATAGAGCGGAGTGGGACCTTCCGGAAAAACGTCTCACGACCCCTGCAGAATTGAAAAATCGTTTTCCCCTTGATAAAAATCTAATCAAGTGGGATAATCCCAAGGTGGATTCCCAAGTGGCAAGAGTGGCAAAAAAGACGGTACTTCCTTTTGAGGATTCGTCTCAGTTAAAGGACCCCATGGATAGGAAGATTGAAAGTCTCCTTAAAAAATCTTGGGAACCTCCACTTCATTCCTAAAATGTAATATAGCGTCCACCTACGTTGCCAGATCTCTCCATCGCTGGCTCCAGGAAATGGAAAACCACATTTCCCAGGGTACTCCGCGAGCTGATATATTAGACTCCCTGCCTATTCTCCATAAGGCAGCGGGGTTCCTAGCTGATTCCTCAATGGAGTCCATTCGTATTGCGGCAAGAAATTTAGTCCAAACAAACTCGGCTCGGAGAGCGCTCTGGCTTAAAATGTGGAGTGGAGATGTCACCTCCAAAATAAAACTATGCTCCATCCCCTTCAAGGGGACTACGTATTTGGGCCGGTCCTGGACGAAATCTTGGAGAAAGCCACTGATAGAAAGAAAGCTCTTCCAGAGCAAAGACCTCCGAAAAAGCGTGTTTTTCGACCCTTCCAGACTCAACCCCCTCAGTATAGGGGTAAGGGGAAGACAGGAAGATGGAGTCATACCAAGGGGAAGCCTAAAAACATCCTTGTGCCCAATCAGGGACAACAAGAAAAACAATGACTCCGAGCCGGTGGGGGGGAGACTCTCGAGATTTTGGCGCAGTTGGCAAAAAATTACCAACAGCCACTGGGTACTAAATGTATTAAAAGAAGGTCTTCTGATAGATTTCGAGACTTCCCCTCCTCCATTGTTCAGAGTAACCTCCCTTCCATCGCAGGAGAATCAAACCTTAGTTGCTACGGAGTTGCGACAATTGATAGCCTCCGGTGCAATTTCACCAGTTCCGTCGAACGAACGAGGAAAAGGCCATTACTCCCGTATCTTCATTGTGAAGAAACCATCAGGGAACGCAAGGGTTATAATAAACCTGAAAACCCTCAACCAATCAGTAACCTATCAGAGGTTCAAGATGGAATCCGTAAAATCAGCAATTCCCCTGATAACTCCTCACTCGTTCATGGCAACCATAGATCTCAAAGACGCCTATTTCCACATCCCGATACACCCTCTTCATCAGAAGTATCTGAGATTTGCAGTCCAGCTAGGTCTCGAAACAGTACATTATCAATTCATTGTGCTTCCCTTCGGGATCTCTTCAGCTCCAAGAGTATTTTCAAAAATTTGTCGGAAGCAGTGGCGCATATCCGGAAGCAGGATGTAGCTATAGTCCCTTATCTGGATGACCTGTTAATCATCGGTCCCTCATCCGAGACCCTCGATTTACGGGTAGCCAAAACTTTACACATCCTGCAGAACTTAGGGTGGATCGTGAACTTAAAGAAGTCTCAGCTCCAACCCTCAAAAGTGATAAGATTCCTTGGAATTCTTTTAGACTCAGAGAATCAAAGATCTTGTCTGCCGGACGACCACTGCCAAATCCTGATAACCAAAGCCTTGTCCTTCAGGAAGCAGAGAACCCCTACACTACGAACAGCCATGTCCCTGTTGGGTTCCATGACAGCCTTCATACAATCGGTGGCATGGGCCCAAGCCCACTCCAGAATTCTACAGGCACACATTCTAAAGAATTGGAATGGAAGCACAGCTTTGTTGAACAAGAAGATTCTGACACCAGGGAATGTCAATGCCTCCCTAGTCTGGTGGACAAATCCATCAAACCTGCGCAAAGGGATAGACTGGATTCAGACTCCATTGTTAACAGTAACTACAGACGCAAGCTCGAGAGGATGGGGTGCTGTAATTCGACAAATTCCCTTCCAGGGACTATGGAGTCAGCAAGACAGCCTCAGATCCTCCAACTACAGGGAACTAAAGGCAGTTTACAAAGCCTTCCAGGCAGCAGGTTCTCTAATTTCGGGACATCATGTCAAAGTCCTCTCGGACAACATGACTACGGTGGCTCACCTCAAACACCAAGGAAGCCCCAAATTCAACTGTCTGAGGACTGTGTCGAACCTTATCCTCAACTGGGCAGAATCCCATCTTCTTTCACTATCAGCAATACATCTAAAAGGTTCGGAAAATTCCCAGGCAGACCTTCTGAGCCGCCAAGACATACAGCCAGGGGAATGGAGTCTGAAGAGGAAAATCTTCACCTCACTCACAGAAATGTGGGGTCTTCCCGAGGTAGATCTGATGGCTTCGGGCCAAAATGCCCAGGTCAAAACATTTTTTTTCCCTAAATCCAGGGGATGGGTGTCAAGGAGTGGATGCCTTCAATCATCCCTGGAAATTTCGGCTGGCCTATGTGTTTCCTCCAATACCTCTACTAGCAAGAACTCTGCGGAAAATTCTGGACTATCAAGTTCCGGTCATTTTAGTGGTTCCGATGTGGCCAAAAAGAAGTTGGTTCCACCTCCTACTACAACTTCGGGTGGAAGGACCAATTTTTCTACAACTGGAAAACGATCTCCTCCAACAGGGTCATCTTCATCATCCAGATCCTCGAAGGCTCAATCTAGCAGCTTGGTTGTTGAAGCCCAGGTCCTCAGAACAAAGGGTCTTTCGGATCAAGTAATAGTTACTTTACAAAAATCCAGGAAACCAGTAACTAATGCTATTTACAGTAAAATATGGAAAAAGTTTTCCTCCTGGTATCATCCTGATACGCCAGACCCACTTCGTCCCAACATTTCTAAGATTTTAGATTTTTTACAAAAAGGCTTAGACCTAGGTCTCAAACCAAACACGTTAAAAGTCCAGGTGTCCCGCTAAGTTCGGTATTCGACCAGGACTTAGCATGCCATAAATGGATTAAAAGATTCATGATCTCGGCTCTCAGACTGCACCCTAAGAAACAGTCCATTGTTCCACCTTGGGACCTAAAATAGTGCTCAAAGGTCTCACAGGACCTCCCTTTGAACCTCTAACCTCATGTTCCCCCTACCTACTTTCATGTAAAACTGCCTTTCTAATAGCCATTTCTACAGCCAGAAGGGTAGGGAGTTACAGGCTCTCTCAATTAGAGAACCCTATCTATCTATAAAAGAAGACTCTATTATATTTCACCCTGATCCATCATTTCTACCCAAAGTGGTATCAGACTTTCATCGCTCGCAAGACATAATTTTGCCTTCGTTCTGTCAGAACCCAGCGAACCCTAGAGAACAAGAGTTCACACGCTGGATGTCAGAAGAATCGTTCTTCATTATTTAGAATTCGCATCTTCGTTTAGAGTTCACCAGAACCTCTTTATACACTTATACGGTAAAAATAGAGGTAAAAAAGTGGCGAAGAACACGATTGCCACCTGGATAAGGAAAGCCATAACAGAGGCATACCTAGTCCAGAATTTAGATCCGCCAGCGGCCCTAAAGGCCCACTCAACCCGGTCCATGGCAGCTTCCTGGGCTGAAAGAGCTGGAGCTTCGTCCGAGCAGATTTGCAGGGCTGCAACTTGGTCTTCCCTGCATACCTTCACGAAACACTACAGATTGGACTTCTGGTCCAATCGAGATTTAGTCTTTGGCCGGAAAGTCCTCCAGGCCATAACCCCCCCTTAAAATTGAATTGGTTGGTATACCTCCTATGCTGTCGTGGAAGGCTACTGGAGAAAAAAGAATTATTCTTACCGTTAATTCGGTTTCTAGTAGCATTCCACGACAGCGCCAATTCCCTCCCGAAATTCTTGGATTAAGTTCTAAGAGTACTAAAGGTAACCGTTCCTAAATGTGGTGGTAAAACACTGACGAATGGGAGGTGGGAGGGGTTTTTAACCTCTCTGTGTTCCTGTCCCCCAATAGGGAAATGAGACAACCTCCTATGCTGTCGTGGAATGCTACTAGAAACCGAATTAACGGTAAGAATAATTCTTTTTTCTCTTCGTCTATAAAGCTGAACAAGCGCAGTGGTATTTTGGAAAGTCTTGATCAGTAAAAGGTTTTCTTGAAACACTGTAATTTAGATTAAAACAAAATTGAAATTTTAAGACACATTGTGAAAATTGGGGCCAACTTGGTGAGATGGTTGCCATCACTGATTGATGGTTGCTGCAACCCAATTGTCAGTCTTGAGTTGGCGTGTAATACTTATCTAAGAATATAGCAAGTATCCAATAATTGTTCTTACTTCACTTGTGACATTTGTGTAGTTTTGGCTGCCTATTAACTTTGACTTGTAACAACCAAACTATTCAAACAGTGTGATGTCCCATAGTACAAAATAAATGATAAATGGTTCCTACTTGCTGCATTGGTAGTTGTAAGAATGAAAGCATTGATGTTAAGATTGTATAAAATTGCACTAGAAATCTATAGATATATACAGGTTGTGTGTGTATATACAGGGTGAACCAAAAGTAGGTAGACAGTAACTAACACAAACCCTCTACATATAGATGTATATTTTGTCCACCTACTTTTAGTTCACTCTGAATGTAATGCCATCTGAAAGTATTCATACCCAGTGAACTTTTCCACATTTTTTCACTTACACCCACAATTTTTTTTTTTTTTTTTAATTTGGATTTGATGTGATCTACAAACATACAGTAGCAAGTATTTGCAAAGTGTAAAGGTTTCACTTACATGGTGTGCATGGTGTACATGGTTTCGTAAATATTTTAAAAAAAAAAAATCTGTCAAATTTTTGATGTGCATTTGTATTCAGGTCTCCTTGAGTCAATATTTTGTAGGACCACCTTTCATTACAATTACTACTGGAAGCTTTGTATATCAGGGACCTGAAATTTTTGCTTGTTCTTTGCAAACTAGCTGTAGTTCAGTGAGACTGGATGGAGAATGTCTGTAAACAGCAATTTTCAAGACTTGACACAGATTTTCAATGGGATTTAGGTCTGAAATTTTGACTTTTCAAACACATGAATGTTTTGAGTTAAACAATTCCATTGCAGCTCTGCCAGTGTATTTAGGGTCGGTGTCCTGCTGAAAGGTGAGCCTATGTCCCTGCTCAAGTCTTTTGCAGCCTTTAAAGGGAATCTGTCACCCTAAATTGGCGGGATATTTACCGGTAAATGATGGCAGTCAGGTCAGATGGGCGGTGTTTTTGGGTACTTGCCTTAACATGTTGTTCGCCGCTGTCTCCATTATTTCTGGGAATTGTAGTCGTTGCCCTCCATATAACGCGCCTGCGCATTGCAATCTACGGGCAAAGCATAGTGCGCGTGTGCAATTCAAGATTGCAATGCGCAGGCGCGTTATATGGAGGGCAACGACTACAATTCCCAGAAATAATGGAGACAGCGGCGAACAACATGTTAAGGCAAGTACCCAAAACACCGCCCATCTGACCTGACTGCCATCATTTAAATATCCCGCCAATTTAGGGTGACAGATTCCCTTTAACAGGTTTTCCTCCAGTATTGCCCTGTATTTAGCTCCATCCATTTTCCCATCAACTCTGGCCAGCTTTCCTGTCCCTGCTGAAGAAAAGCATCCCCATAGCATGATACCACCATGTTTGATTGTGGGAATGGTGTTTTCAGGATGACGTGCAGTGTAGATGTACTTTGGTCTCACCTGGCCAGAGCACCTTCCACATGCTAGCTTTTTTTTTAACCCCTTTACCCCCGAGGGTGGTTTTCACGTTAATGACCGGGCAAATTTTTACAATTCTGACCACTGTCCCTTTATGAGGTAATAACTCTGGAACGCTTCAACAGATCTTGGCGATTCGGAGTATGTTTTTTCGTGACATATTGTACTTCACGTTAGTGGTAAAAGGTAAAATTTCTTCGATATAACTTGCGTTTGTTTGTGTAAATCAGAAATTTGTGTGAAAATTTGGAAACTTTTGCAATTTTCAAACTTTAAATTCTTATGCCCTTAAAACAGAAATATGTCACACAAAATAGTTAATAAATAACATTTCCCACATGTCTACTTTACATCAGCACAATTTTGGAAACAATTTTTTTTTGTTAGGAAGTTACAAGGGTTAAAAGTGCTCAGCAAAACAAAATTTACAAAACCATTTTTTAGGGACCACCTCACATTTGAAGTCACTTTGAGGGGTCTATATAGCAAAAAATACCTAAAAGTGACACTATTCTAAAAACTGCACCCCTCAAGCTGATCAAAACTACATTCAAGAAGTTTATTAACCCTTCAGGTGTTTCACAGCAGCAGAAGCAAAGTAGAAGGAAAGAATGAACATTTAACTGTTTAGTCTTTTTTTAATGACGTAACCCTGCTTTACTCTTCTCCACAACTCTACCCATGACCTGTCTGGTGTCTTCCTTAAGGGTATGCCACACTAAGCGAGATCGCTACTGCGTCACCATTTATGACGCAGTAGCGATCTCGTTAGCGACTTAGCTGTTAGATTCCAAACACAACTCATCAGCGATCTGTGATTCCAAACACATCTCATCAGCGATCTGTATAACAACCTCTGCTGTTGTTGGGAAAACCTAGTCCCACCTGCGACGCTGGTGAAGTCGTTCATAAAGGGTGTCACACTCAGCGATTCAGGCTCACCAGCAGGAAACCAACGACCAAAAAACGGCTCAGAACGTTTATAAGCGATCAGCGACATCTCAGCAGGGGCCACATCGTTGCTACATGTCACACACAGTTAAGTCGCTAACGAGATCGCTACTGCGTCATAAATGGTGACACAATTGCGATCTCGTTAGCAATCTCGTTTGTGATCTCGCTTAGTGTGGCATACCCTTTAGTTTTTATGTGCTATTTGATCCCTGATGATTATCTTCTGAGGCCTTCATAGAATAGCTGTAGTTATACTGAGAATAAATTACACAAGGGTGGACTTGATTTACTAATTGTGACTTCTGGAGGCAATTGGTCACTCTAGATTTTATTTAGGGTCATCAGACTACAGGGTGTTGAATACAAATGCACGTAACAATTTTCTGATTTTAAAATTATGATAAAGGTTTTCTTTCTTTTTACACTTCACAATCACTTGCTACTTTGTGTTGGTATATCACATGAAATACCAATAAAATTCCTTTATGTGCACACCACACGCACACACACACTTGTGCTTAATTTCTAATTGTTAAACTTAATGCAGAAGTCACATGAGGTGTGTTCTTTTTAAAGAGACTCTGTAAGCATAGAATGTCTGGTCAAAATAAATCCTGCCACTTGGTGCTTCACAGTGGTCAATCATTTAAATATATCTTCTCATCTGCCTGTTGTCTCTCTCTCTCCACCTTCCCCCCTTCTTGAGTAACAGCTCTGGCTTCATATTACCAGAGATTGGCAGAACTATACAGAAACCAAGCAGGTGGGAAGGTGTGTTTAAATGATTGGTTGCCATGAAGCACTGAGCGTCTGTATTTGGTTTGAACAGTCATTCTCTGCTTATTAAGGGCCCCGTCACACATAACGACCTACTCACAGCCAAAGCTAACGGACAGTACTCTATACTCCTCCTTCTTGACCTGTCCTCTGCTTTCGACACAGTTGACCACTGCCTTCTACTACAGATTCCTCCTTTGGCATCAAGGACCTTGCCCTATCCTGGATCTCCTCATACCTTTCCAACCGCACATTCAGCATCTCCCACACTACCTCCTCGTCCCACCCTCTCTCTGTAGGAGTCCCCCAAGGCTCTGTTCTAGGACCCCTACTCTTCTCAATCTATACACTTGGCCTGGGCAACTCATAAAGTCCCACGGATTCCAGTACCACCTTTATGCTGATGACACTCAGATCTACCTCTCTGGCCCAGACATCACCTCTCTGCTGTCCAGAATCCCTGAGTGTCTATCAGCCATATCCTCCTTCTTCTCCTCCCGCTTCCTCAAACTCAATGTGGACAAATCTGAACTCATCATCTTTCCCCCATCTCACAGATCTTCCTTACCTGACCTATCTATAACAATTAACAACACCACGCTTTTCCCTGTACCGGAGGTCCGCTGCCTCGGAGTAACCCTTGACTCTGCCCTGTCCTTCAAACCACACATCCAAGCTCTTTCTACCTCCTGTCGCCTCCAGCTCAAAAATATTTCCAGAATCCGTCCCTTCCTCAACCCTCAATCTACTAAAATGCTTGTGCATGCCCTCATCATATCACGCCTCGACTACTGCAACATCCTTTTCTCTGGCCTCCCTGCTAACACCCTCGCACCTCTCCAGTCCATCCTTAACTCTGCTGCCCGACTAATTCATCTCTCTCCTCGCTACTCCTCCGCATCTCCCCTCTGCAAATCTCTTCACTGGCTCCCATTCCCTCAGCGAATACAATTCAAATTACTAATACTGACCTACAAGGCCATCTATAACCTGTCTCCCCCATATGTCTCTGAACTAATCTCCCGATACCTTCCCTCACGTAATCTCCGGTCCTCCCAAGACCTCCTTCTCTCCTCCACACTTATTCGCTCCTCACCCAACCGCCTCCAAGACTTCTCCCGAATATCCCCCATCCTCTGGAATTCTTTGCCCCAACACGTCCGACTATCAACCGCTCTCGGATCCTTCAGATGTAACCTGAAAACCCATCTCTTCAGGAAAGCCTACAGACTGCAATGACCCCGCTGCCTCCTCACCACTACCGGAGATATCGCCTCAACCAACACCGGAACTGCTGAAATCCCCCCAACCTGCTGTCTCCGTCCCCCATCCTGTAGAATGCAAGCCCAAAAGGGCAGGGTCCTCTCCCCTCTGTACCAGTCTGTGATTGTTAGTTTGTTTACTGTAAGTGATATCTGTAATTTGTATGTAACCCCTTCTCATGTACAGCACCATGGAATCAATGGTGCTATAAAATAAATATAATATATTTCTCATACATCTAAATCTGAGTCCGCACTGGATTCTGAATATGCCAGGTCTATTCCTGAATCTACTCCAGGGATATCAAAATAATATTCGTGTGTAACAATATCCTGCCACCTTGGCATATACCATCTAGTTTCTCCTATATACGTCCAACTTTTCGACAGTGCATGAGGGTGTGGAACTATGTGACAAGAAAACACTCTATATAGCCTATTCTTTTGCCTATACTGGTGTGGAACTACACAGGCTTCATTCAAGTGAACTTTCTAAAAACTTTTCTACCTGTCCTCGCACTCGCCACTCAACTATAGTGACTGAACACAAACAGTTCTCACACGGCATGCAGCATATGTGATAAGCACTGATATTATTCCAATTACTTCATACACTTTTATTGTCTAATTTCCTGTAAAATGCAGCAATGCTGTGGACAGAAACCACCAGCCTCACTTTCTGCGGCAGCAAACTGACTCATTAACTCTTTCATTTCACAACCGTATGGAGCATATGAGGGAACTTGAAAATGGATATTTATAGACATGTAAAACACTCTCATACAACCACGTAATGTCATTGCTGCCCACCATCAAACACCACCTGCAATGTTTTCCCTCATGTACAGATAACGCAGTGTCTGATCTAGCTTCCAGCTCCTCACTACTACGCTTTGAACACACTGCACACAGGACATTTATCCCACACTCACTGCAGCCTTGTGTCAATCCCACACAGAATCAGCACTACTCTAAGGGTATGTTTCCACGGTCAGGAAACAGTCCGGATTTGCTGCGTGTTTGCCGCTGTGCGTTGGCGCAGCGTCAAACACGCAGCGTCC